>CASHTH010000635.1:0-53099 GCA_030341885.1 Geodia barretti
GGTGGGGCCGATTGGGTATGGGTGTTCAGGCGAACGGGGTACCCCGGGAATGGAGTACCGGATACTCCGCGCAGGACCCACAGACTTCCATAGGTCGTGACAAACACAACATCGAGTTCAGAATCGCCGTCAAAATCGGTGAATCTGGGGGGGAGGTCTGGGGGTTTTTGAATAAGTGGTTGGTGGAAAGCGAGGAACGATAGGGGAAGAAAAAATAAGGGGGGGGAATAACTAGGGATAAGTATGGGTGCAAGGTTTGGGGGAGCATAGGGAGAAAGGGGCGGGGAGAATCGAGTTTGAGGTGAGGTTACAAACATAACTCTCCTCTTGACGGATTCCCGTGCTTCAAATTCCCACCTTCTCTTCCCGCGAGAGTCAATGCAGTAAATATTTCCACTGTTGTCCCCGACAACCAGTTCCAGCACTCCGTCCTTGAACAGATCTGCGACTGCAACACTGGCCGACACGGAATCGAGACGTACCGGAAATCCTGATACCGATTCCAGACTCTCAGCTTCCAACATGTTTACCTCGCCCGTTGCCGTGGCGGTGATGATGACGGCTCCACCCACATCCGGAAACATCCTAACGACAGTTGGAGAAGATAACATGTAGGCAGGTTGGCTGTCAGTAGCTTCAGTCAACCCGAGAACTTTCTGCCCTACCACTGCCCCTATACTTAAATCAATAACGACTACACCCCCGGCAACGAAATGCACCAGTTCCCCCGAATCCAGCCCCCCTAACTTCCCCAGATTGTGGGGGTCCCCGTAGTAAAACGGGTCGAAATAGTACGATACGGGGACAACAAGTTCGTTAAAATTCCCGTCTCCATTCGTATCGGCCAGAGTGGGCGTGGCCAGAATATGTGGTTCGACGAACACATTGTGCACATCCCCCGGGGAAAGACCCAGGAGGAATTTCTCTCTCTGGTGGCGGGAATAGAGGGGGTCCGCGTGGAGCCCGTAGCGACTCTCAAACTCTGAGAAAGCCTCCGAGTGCTGGTGGAGATTCGAGGGGCCCTTGTCTGCCGCAGGGGGCCTGTTTTCTCGCCCCCCTTCGTTCCCCGCCCCCTGCAATACAAGCCAATAATTATCTCTCTGCAGAGGAGGGGGCAAAAGGTAACATAATTCAATACTCAGGGGTTCTGAATTTACAACTCTCTTCTCTCCTCTCTCTCTTTTTCTCTCATTCTCCACTCACTATTCTGAGTCTTTCTGAGTCCCCGAGCTGTTTGCCGAGTTCATGAGCAATCTTGTCGATGTACTCTTTGTCCAGTTTGTACCACTCTCGTCTCACCTTCAGAGGTGCTATCTGCACACACACACACACAAACACACACACACACACACACACACACACACACACACACACACACACCACACACACACACACACACACCACACACACACACACACACACACACACACAGTGTAGACAGAGAAAGTTGCGAATATTGCATTTCGACAGATATCTGAAAGTTTCTATTTGAAGCACGGATATTTTTGTATAGGATTTGTTGAAACTGCCTGCTAGCCATTAATTAATGTAAGAGAGTTCTTTTGTTCAAAATGAGATCATCACACCTTGATTGTCTCTCCGTGAAGTAAGGAATTGTTGGTGTGCAGAAACACGATTTCACCGTCTGATGTTGCCAGCAAAAACTCGAGTACTCCATCCTTGTTCACATCATACTACAATCAGCAAGAGAGAGAGAGAGGGGGGGAGGAAGGTGAGCTAGGAATTGCACAATACATTATACATTGGAACCCCTCTCTAAGGACATCCCCAAAAATGACTAATAAGGACACCATTCCTTTTCCCCCAAGAATGTATAGTTCTTGCCTGCAACTAAACCCCTCAAACAAGGAAAACCTCACTAATACGGACACTTTCTTCTGTCCTATTGGTATCTGGACTACTAGTGAAATATCTATATACAATGTATGGTGCATGACTGACTACTAAAGGGCTGGAGTGAAAAGCCCTCTCCTCCAGATAGAAAGGCCAGTTGTCCACAATGTGACCACTCTCTCCGTGAACAGACCACACCTCCCCTGAGAACGACGGAGCCACTATGTCTCCGTAGCCGTCTCCGTCCACGTCGAAGAAAGTGGGCGTGGCAGCCAGCGGAGAGTCTCGCAGCGATGCAGTCCACAGGGGCTCCAACTTGTACTTGCAGCTGGAGAGAGAATCAGAACACTGCCCTAGCAACATAGTGTACAACCTTGTAAAAGTATACAGTATTACAATATCTTGATACAATATCTTGAAATTGCACTTTCTACAAAAGTGGAACTCTCTATAATCTGGACACCAATGGGAAAAGTGTCCGCATTGCACGCAACAACCGATTTTTGAGAAAGGAAAGGTGTCCTCATTAGAGAGGTGTCACCGTTTCAGTGGGTGTCTTTAGAGTGAGAGAGATTCCAGTGTAATATATATTATGTGTCAAAATGTCCACCCTCAGCCAAATCATCATGGCACAACCACCATGGCGCGCATGCACGAATTCCATTTAGTGCGCACCACAACTCCACCGTAGCGAGTGTGCGGTCTAAAGCGGAGGATTTTGCACACCTTTCGTCTTTGGAGTGGACTAGTCTTTGCAGGAGACACTGGCAGAGGAGCAGCACTGCATACAGACGTCCGCAGAGCTCGAAAACGTCCATTCCGCAGGGTAGAGAGCAAAAGAGGAACCCCCGGAGATAATTAGGAAAAAGGGGGGCGGGTCACTTTGCCCTGGCGCAAAGCGAGAGTGTGTGTAGCTGAAAGGAGCAGCGGTTCTGTAGTCGGGTGAGTGAGGGCCAGTCCGACGCCTTGGGCTGGAGCCTAGCACTTGGATCTGCCCGTAGAACGATCCCTTATCTCTCTGTTACACAGTTTGCAAGGATCTTAGCCGTTCGGTGACACACGCAGGTCGTAAACACGCGCGTGTGTGGAGAGAGACGCAGCTACAAGACGGATTGGGAAAGCAGAGTAGAGGAAGAGACGGAGAGAGTTTTGGATGTCTACGCCGCAGAGTTCTCGCTATCCTCGCCCGCTGCGAGCGACGCACGCACTGGGTACGGGGAACGCCAGTAGCAACGGGTCCAGTTCTCCGTCCCAGCAACCTGGCAGACGTTTCCCAACCTCCTCTACCTCCCCCTCCTCCCCCGCCGGGGCCGTGTCTGGGAGGCGAGCCGGACTCCCCGTGTCTCCCGACTCGCCCGGGTCTGGTCAGAACGAGAGAATACTCGTGCCAATACTCGTGCCACTATCTGGAAGAGGTGAGTCAAGAGAGAGGGAAGAGGGAGGGAGGGTAGGAGTTCATGTTTTTTTTAATACCAAAGCAAGCTTGCTTCCTGCGTTCCAAGTCTAGTCTTTGAGATGTGATAATAGCGTGTTGAATCCTGGTCGTGTGGCTACAATGTGTCAACTTTTGTTCTTTTTAACGTTCGTGTGTACTAGTACGTCATTTGATCTTTCTCGTGTCCCTACGTCGTGCGTAATCCAAAGCAGCTTCTGCATGTACGAAACCATTATCTGAGCAACTATTACAACTAGAAAGGGACACCTGTACACTGTTTGAAGTATATATGGTACACTCGGTCTTGAAGTATGTTCTCTGGAAGCCAATACTGCGGGCACGACGATAGTCTTGGTGTAAGTTACATGTGCCTGTAGCTTTGTTGTTTGTGGAAGCTCCTTAGCTAATTTGGCTGGACACTGCGCAGTAATTGAGTTAAGCGGCTGTATAGCTTATAGTGCCCTTACGCCAATGCTTTATCTGCCCGTGGGTTATTTCGACTCTCTTATACTGCGTTTTCGTATACATACCGAGTGAGTAATGGTAGGACAGGCAAAGTAGGAAAAGAGATGGTCTAGAATGATACCATATGTACGTACGTACGCCCTATGTAAATGATTGTAGTGTTGGGTTAGTATTTTTAATGGTAAGCAATGCTCTCTCTGTCATTTTTTCATGTCACTACCTTACACACATCCTTCACTCCCTTCCTCCCCTCCTCTGCCTCTCTTGTGGCGTCTGGTTCAGCCGAGCATTCCTTGGAGCGATTGTTTAATGTCGAGAATGGCAGGAATGCCAGGAATCCAATCTTTCCTCGCAGCAACGTATAGCTACAAGAAGCTTTGTCCAGTGTATTCCTGACGTGCTCTGTGTGTGTGTGTGTGTGTGCAGGTGATGAGGAGGAAGAGGGGGAGGCTGAGAACAGAAGAAGAGCCAATTCATTGACATCGCTGGCCGACCCAGGCTGTTGCTATGGAAACTCGCCATGGCAACGTGGAACCCAACTCGACCTGGTACATTGGTACTATAGAAAGTCGTTTTAGACGCACAAACCAAACATTAATTAATTAACCCTTTCCCTCCTCACTCTTTCGTCTCTTTGTTTGATGTATAGCCTTTGGCACCTGAGGGGGAGGGGGTGGGGGACGAAGCCGGGACCACTGAGGAACCACTCTTCCACTTCTTCTCCCACAAACGTTCCAGCTCATGCTCCAATGCCGACTCTCTCAAGAAAGTGAGAAGTTGTAACCTTTTTCGAGTGTGTTTTCCCATTTTCGTGGGTTGGCCGATTAAAAAAACAGTGCTATGTGCAAAACCAAACCTTGATCTCAGAGAAGTGAGCTGTGTTGATAATTAATCTGAGTAAATGAGGTGATAAACTCTTTTCATAGATCTTCAATATCGTAGGCTTGGATAAAATTACCCCATAACACACCTTCTGTGTCTGGTAGGTTCCACGCTGTACATGCACAGCAAGGAGTTCTTAGAAGAATTGTTGTTGTTAGCTAACTGGAGAATGTATCCATCTGTTACTATAGCAGCTCTAACGATAGCACAGTGTATGGCTGCCTCAAAGCAGGACAAGTTTACACTAACCACTAATGGTGTGGTTTCATCACTAATATATACTCCAGTAGATCCATTATCCGAAAATTCATCGCAACACAAACATTTCCATTCACAGGTGTTTTGAATATAGTGAATGCCGGCCCTTACCCGCTCTGAAAATAAAAACATTTGCATAATTATTCATCGTACGAAACCAGCGCAAACCAGGTGCAAGAACTCAAAAGCTCTCGAAGATGAAGTTACTATTGTAGTATATCATGTGATCATCATGTGATTGTCATGTGACTGCAGACGGTGCCGGTGCCAGCTGGTAGCAGGAGAGAACACGTCCACACGAGGAAGAGCATCGAGGGTCTGAACCAGGAGGTCTCTTCTGTTCTTGAGGGGATCCTCGTTATCTCTCCCGTGAGTAAAACCCTCTCATTAGCGTTGCATGGTCCTCGTTATCTCTCCCGTGAGTAAAACCCTCTCATTAGCGTTGCATGGTCCTTGTTATCTCTCCCGTGAGTAAAACCCTCTCATTAGCGTTGCATGGTCCTTGTTATCTCTCCCGTGAGTAAAACCCTCTCGTTAGCGTTGCATGGTCCTCGGTATCTCTCCCGTGAGTAAAACCCTCTCGTTAGCGTTGCATGGTCCTCGCTATCTCTCCCGTGAGTAAAACCCTCTCATTAGCGTTGCATGGTCCTCGTTATCTCTCCCGTGAGTAAAACCCTCTCATTAGCGTTGCATGGTCCTCGTTATCTCTCCCGTGAGTAAAACCCTCTCATTAGCGTTGCATGGTCCTCGCTATCTCTCCCGTGAGTAAAACCCTCTCATTAGCGTTGCATGGTCCTCGCTATCTCTCCCGTGAGTAAAACCCTCTCATTAGCGTTGCATGGTCCTCGGTATCTCTCCCGTGAGTAAAACCCTCTCATTAGCGTTGCATGGTCCTCGGTATCTCTCTCCCGTGAGTAAAACCCTCTCATTAGCGTTGCATGGTCCTCGTTATCTCTCCCGTGAGTAAAACCCTCTCATTAGCGTTGCATGGTCCTCGGTATCTCTCCCGTGAGTAAAACCCTCTCATTAGCGTTGCATGGTCCTCGGTATCTCTCCCGTGAGTAAAACCCTCTCATTAGCGTTGCATGGTCCTCGGTATCTCTCCCGTGAGTAAAACCCTCTCATTAGCGTTGCATGGTCCTCGTTATCTCTCCCGTGAGTAAAACCCTCTCATTAGCGTTGCATGGTCCTCGTTATCTCTCCCGTGAGTAAAACCCTCTCATTAGCGTTGCATGGTCCTCGGTATCTCTCCCGTGAGTAAAACCTCTCATTAGCGTTGCATTGTCCTCGTTATCTCTCCCGTGAGTAAACCCTCTCATTAGCGTTGCATGGTCCTCGTTATCTCTCCCGTGAGTAAAACCCTCTCATTAGCGTTGCATGGTCCTTGTTATCTCTCCCGTGAGTAAAACCCTCTCATTAGCGTTGCATGGTCCTCGGTATCTCTCCCGTGAGTAAAACCCTCTCAACTGATACTACTAACACAAAAACCGATTTTAATATAGAGGGATCAATTATAATAATACGACCTACACACTTGTTGATCCCTCCCAGCACCAGCACCCAGATGGGCACGTGGCTCCAACAGAACTCATTCGCTCCGGCCGTCTGCAGTCTTCCCCACATTGTGCCATCCGATTCTCCCCCTCCTCCCTCCCCTCCTCCCCCCTCCCCCATTCCACACCCTCCCCCTCTGCACTGGCCACGCCCTCTAAACTACCTGACACACCCACAGGTATATTATGTACATATATACATGCATATACATACAGTATCTCACACTACTGTTTGTAAAAAAATGATTATACTTCTGAGAACAATATTATATGGCGTGAGAAAGTACTGTTGTGTGCCTCGGTGCATGCACGGACGAGAAGGCAATTTTTCAATGAAATGGGCTGCGATACTGTGCAATTTTGCACTGTGTGTTAGACACACTCACTCACCCTTCTCCCTCCTACTCTCTTACGCAGGTTTTCCATTGCCTTTCAACTCACCGTCTATCTCCAATCCATCGTTTGCACGAGACCCTCCCGACGGAATAGAACGCTGTCTCACCACAGAGATAAAGTGAGTGCAGCGAGTGCAGAACCCTCCGTTTATTATCGCCTAAGTCAACTGTATATAAGAGTATAAAGCCCCTGAAATATGACACTAGTGTTCGCTTGCCAAAAATGTGTTGCGTAGAGTAGTTTGTGTCCTATTTCACCAAAGTGGCATCTCTCGTCTTCTTCCCCTCGTCTCCGCAGGCCCCTCTCAACTGAAATCATTCCCATCGGTCCCGACAAGACAAAGGCCAAGATTGTCTTCCAGAAGTCGTCCGCGTTCCTCCCCACAGCTCTCGCCATCAACTCTGTCTCATAGCAACTATCACCATAGCAGCAACTGCATCATTGCCATAGTAACCACCCAGCTCATTATTGTGATATTGTGTTTGTCCCCCTTATTATGAAGATTTATCAAAGGTCATCATACGTTAGCGCACGCGCTTGCTTTATGCGCGCTCTCTATTTTAGCGAAACAGCACCGCGTTACAGCGAGAAATATTGAAATGGCTTCAGTCGCCGCGTCGTCGGCTGCCGCCTTGCTGCAGCGAAGCGAGGCTTTGCTAGACGAGAAAAAGATAAACGAAGCCGTCGACATTCTCAACAGACTAGGTAGGTGCAACGCCGTCGCTCTGCATCCACGCATTCACCCGTACGAATAATAGTGCTGCTCTATTTAGCGCACACCTGGTCTCTCTACGTACGCAGTGGATGCGGAGGTGGAGGAAGAAGGGAGGGAGGAGGCGGTCAAAATCAAAGAACAGGCAATTCTCCTGCTGGGAAAAGTTCTTGCCAAACACAGCTTTGCAGAAGGTAAGCGCACGCTACGCAGAAAGTTTCGCTTTATTATCTTGTCCAGAGTTGGGAGAGCTTGTGGTGAAGACGCGGAACATGATCGGGAACTTCTCGAAGGCAAAGGCGGCCAAGCTGATACGAGATCTGGTGGACCGGTTCCTTGACATGAAATCCTCCACCGGGAGAGAGGTGTGTGAGCTAACGACGTGACCCTTGTCTCTTTTTTCGTCTCCTTACCTCAACGCATAATGGGAAAACCTTTCTCAACCTCCTCCTCCTCCTCCTCCTCCTCACCCCCCCTCATTAGGTGGAGCTGTGCCAGCAGTGTATCGACTGGGCCAAGACAGAGAACCGGGTGTTCCTCAGACAGGCCCTAGAGGCAAGATTGGTGGCTCTCTACGTCGACAGAGACGCAGACAAACAGGCCCTCACTATCGCCGGACCACTTCTCAAGGAACTGAAGAAGATCGACGATAAGGCTCTTTTAGTAGAGGTATAATTATTTATTATTTATTAGCTAGTAGAGTCGTATTTGTAATTTCAGATCCACAAAAGTTTTCAACTCAATCTAGTGCAATACACTGCTTGTGAAAAAAGTGGAAAAATTTTAAATGTTAGCCCCCCGTGCTTCCTCCTGCTTTACCAACCACATTGGTTCAGTTACTTTCCACCTTTCTCCCTCTCTCTCCTTCCTCTCTCTCTCTCTCTCTCTCTCTCTCTCTCTCTCCCAGGTTCAGCTCATGGAAAGCAAGGCCTATCAAAAACTAGACAACATCACCAGATCAAGGCAAGACCAAATGAAAAACAACTGTGTTGTTACTTTCACTTTCTCTCACGGAACAGAGCAGCACTGACTTCTGCTAAGACCACTGCCAACGGTATCTATTGCCCTCCTAGACTCCAGTCTGCTTTAGATCTGCAGTCAGGTAACCCACCAAGTATGGTAGTTACTTACAGGGATGACACAGGTTACCCAGCATCATGCCCATACATTTGGGTTAGAGTATTATTATACTGCATTTCTGTTTTAAAATAATCAATTGGTAGAATATCATGTGCGGATGAATTCATCAGGACAAGAATTTGTTCGCGGAATCCACAGAGGGAGTATTTTACCTCACAGAAAGACAATATCCCTGAACTGTGGCCACGCCCTCGGCTGTCGTCCGTGTGGCTCTATGTGAGGGTGGTTAATTGATTAGCTGTCGGTCGACGTATAATGCAACGTGTGGGGTTAATAATTTAGTCGGGATGAGGTACATGCACTATCTGAGGTTGTTAGCTTCAGCTGTATTGCTGAGATGGAAGAAAACGTAAGGAGAAGGCGAGAGAGATGAGAGAAAGTGGCAAAAACGGGTCGTTTCTAAAAAAATAACGTATTTCTCTATCATCAGGTGTGCTGCATGCAGAGGAGAAGGATTTCAAAACCGCGTATTCCTATTTCTACGAGGCTTTTGAAGGTTACGACTCTGTCGACAGCCCGATGGCGATAACGGCTCTGAAGTACATGCTGCTCTGCAAGATCATGCTCGGAATGTATGTCGTTGTGTTTGTGTTTACAGTCTCGTTTGTTTACACTTTTGTTTGTTTGTTTGTTGTTGTAGTCCGGAGGACGTTCAGTCGGTAGTGTCGGGAAAGATGGCTCTGAAGTACTCTGGAATTGAGGTCAGAGTACACTTGAAACTCCACCCACCTCCAAATTAATAACCAAAAAATCTCGCGGATTTTATGGAATTGTCCTGCTTAGCCACCGGCCAACTGAGAAACAAATATGTTTTTTCCATAACTAGAATCGTGGAAAAAACTGGTGAGCAAAGCAATCCCACCAAGTTGTCTGAACGCACGATTCTCTTCGTGATGTTTCCTGTGGAAAATTGAACTACTCGCGCATTCTCTCACCAGAAATGTGTTGAATTCGTTCTAGTAGCAATTGCAGTATTTGTTGTAGTTGGAGGTGATGCAGAACATAGCAAAGGCTTGTCGGAGCAAGTCAATATCAGAGTTGGAGCGAGTGGTGGAGGAACATAGGCAACACGTCTCTGCCGATCCCATCGTGAAGGTGGGCTCTAAATGGATAAGTGTCTGTGTGTCTGTGTGTGTGTGTGTGAAATGTGAAATCTGAGAGATTCCGAGAAGAGCTGACAAAGGCGGTGGGGTTTGTAGGCAGGGAGGGATCGGTTGCCGCTAACGACAGTCTGCTGTCACGCCCAATTGGCTCACAACCAATTTACCACTTTCAAGCCCTAGCACGCCCGTATCCCATGGCTACATGTACCCTCAAATATTAGTTTCAGCAGAGCACTGTTTTCTCATTCTGGATGTACAGGAACTGGTTTGTGTGATATTTGCTGTGTCTATCTTCCCTCCCGTACAACCACTTCCTCCTCTCTCTCTCTCCCTCCCTTTCTTTCTCCTCTCCTCTCTCTCCTCTCCCTCCCTCTCTCTCCCCCTCTCTTTCTCTCTCCCTCCCTTTCTTTCTCCTCTCCCTCCTCTCCTCTCTCTCCTCTCTCTCTCCCTCCCTCTCTCCTCTCCCTCTCCCTCCCTCCTCTCCCACTTTCTCTTAGTCCCATCTTGAAGCTCTAAATAGTGCACTCCTTGAGAAAAACCTTCTCCAAATCATAGAGCCCTACTCCAAAGTAGAGGTTGGTTCTATTTTTAGTAGTTTACGTCGTCCTAATGTGCACTAAAATAGTAACGTTTGTTACTGCTCAGGTTCAGCACGTCGCCCGGGAAATAAAGCTCCCTCAGGTAAAGAGGCGTGGTGACTGGTGGTGAAATGAAACTGCAAGAGTGTTTGTTGTTGTTGTTGTTGTTTACAGGATGAAGTGGAGAGGAAGCTATCGAGACTAATTCTTGACAAATCGCTAAACGGCAAGTTTGATACTCTGTTCCATACCTGGTTTGGAATCAAGACACATGTATCGCATCACACGAGCGTCCATGGGATGTGTATATATCATACCATACATTGAGTGTTCTTTATTTCTGTGTGTGTGTGTCCGTGTTTTGGTTCGGATTCCTTGAAACCAAAAACACATCAGGCGGCGCATTACTCGTGTGACCTTTGTTTACTGGTCGGCAGTCTGTCTCTAGTTTGTGGTCGGTTCCGTGTGTGCAAACTCGATTTACTCGTATTGCTGTGACTGCTAGACTGTACAGTCCCGCCCTGACTTTGTCACCTGGCGGAATGCGTGTTTGGAAAACGTTGCTCAATTACTCGGGCTCGCCCACCCTTTCACACCTGCCCTCTCTCTCTCTCTCTCTCTCTCTTCCTCGTCCTCTCTCCTCTGCCTCTCCTCCTCTCTCTCTCCTTCTCTCGTCCTCTTACGTACCTCCCTCTCTCCCTCTCTCCCACTCTCTCTCTCTCTTACGTACCTCTCTCTCCCTCTCTCTCTCTCTCTTACGTACCTCCTTTAGGAATCCTTGATCAAGGGCAAGGAGTCCTGATTGTTTACGAAAGTAAGTTGCAACTTTCATTGGTTTGGTGTTCTTTCCGAGAGAGAGAGAGAGAGAGAGAGAGAGAGGCGAGATATATAGGAATAGTGAGAGCGATATTGGCAAGATAGGAATAGGGCCAGCGAGATAGAGACGGAATTTCCTCCCCTCACAGACTCTGGGTCTGACCAAACCTACTCCACTGGTCTGGAGGTCATTTCGAGGATGGGGAAGGTCGTGGACTCTCTATACTCTCAGACCAAACAGCTCCCCTGACCTCTGACCTTCGACCTCACTGAACCCCATAATCATTTACTAACGACATTGTCTCATAGGTTCTCTATCATACTCACATACAAACGAATGTGATGATGTATTGTACATTTTGTGGTGAAAACTTAGTTGTTAAACTTGCGGGAGCGAAACCATTAAGTGGGCATTATTGCACTATTAACTATCAATCATCCATTTTTTATCGCAATTTCTTATGCTCTGCTGCTAAGTTTCTAACTCTCAAAAATCGTCTACACTTTGATGATGTAATGTTAACAGTTTAAACGGGGCAATTTTATAGACCATTTAGCATGGTACATTTCACTATCCAAACATTCGCATTACGCAACAGCACAGTGGCGCGCGAATAACAGCTTGAATTCAGTGATTAGAGAGTTAATTAATCAAAGTGATGAAATGCCAGTATAAGTGTACAATGGGGTGCCATGGAAACGTGACTGAGCTACAAGTTAATGTGACACACAAAAATTGAGGATGAAATTAATAATAATGATAATGCTGGTGTATAAATCTGACCAATCGGAATATTTCTGATTACATCGTTGGAAATTATCTATTTTTAGACAGTACTCTCTGGACTCGATGGTTGTGTGCATGTTGACTCAGTCGTGCAACTGTGCTCGACCTTTGAACTCTCTATCCTTGAACAGAGCTCTCTGTCTTCAACTTTCACTATCACGAAATTTGATCTCCCCGTAACTGGGACGATACTTTCCCTTGTTGCCGTGGTGATTTGTGGTCGTCGCGGCGACGATGATTGTTTCTTTTTGTTGTAACTGTAGCAACAGAATATCAGGACGACCATTACTAGGACGAGGGCTGCTACCAGGACAGCGAGAACTGCACTCATGGCATAGAACAACGATGACAGGTCTTCATCTTCCTCGTTACTTTGTTCAAATTCAGTACCAGAAGAGTTAACCAGCGTGGGAGGAGACAAGGGGTTAACTGGAACATGAGGGGTAGTGGTAGTGGAGGGGTTAACTGCAATAGGAGTATTTGGAAACCAGGGGAGATGTGAGGATTATATAGTACCAGTGATACGTGAAATTACTGTGGTCGGTGATTTTCCAGATGAATGGGCACAATCGGAACAATTACGGAGCTATACATACGGGCTATTGACTAAAGATGTCCATTACATACCTACAGCCACCCAGCCGCGAAATGTGGATACTCTACCATGTGTGGGGCAGCCGTGAAAATCACACGTGTGTAGCAACCTACGCCTTTCATGTCTTTGCTAATGCACACACTTGCACGCAGAAAATGGTTACTATAGTTACTATCAACACGATAAAATTTCAAATTCATAAAACGTGCGCGGCACGAGTCAAAGCAACTTTATCTACGCGAGTTTGATTTGTTGTTACTCTAGCGCATCGCGAAAATTAGTGCCTGTAAAATTTTATTATTAGCGTCCAAAGAAGCAAGCGTCGAATGCGAGTTTTACTAAATGAGTTGCGTCGAGCAGATTACGCTAATTGGTAGCAGGCGTGTTTATAATGATGCTTAATTCGGCAATAAGCACAGTTACAACTTGCACACAGTCTAGTTGTAAAATTAAATGCAGTTGAACCCCTGAAAAATGACTCTCCAAATAAGGACACCTCTCTATATTAAAAGAACACTGCTTCTGCCCCTTACTGATAAATTAGTGTATGAAATAAGGGACACCTCTGAATAAAGGACACTTAATTTCCTCCTAATTCAGGGTTTCGCAGTTTATTGAGCCTGTTGCTAAGGTATATATATATATACCTGTATTTTGATTGGTCGGCGAGCCCTCTGTCACAGATGGTATCTCTATTGGATAAGTTATCTCTGCCATAATAGGTTCGGTCGGACTACCAGTGGGCAGAGCTTCCGTCAGATTGAGCGAGTGAGGAGCGTTGCAGAAATTGCTCAGACAGCAAACGACGCCCGGAGTCTGACCGCACGACACAAAGTCATCTCTGGACAGACAGAAATGACTGGTGACAATGGACGGGCCTCCCGTGGAGACACTGATATCGTAGCCGTACAAAGTGGCGCAGCCAAAGTGGCTCCCGCATAATATGTAGCTGTCGGGACAAGTGGTGCAGTAGCAGAAGAAATCTGAAGGGAGGGAGGGAGGGAGAGGAGGAATGAAATTAGGAAAGGGTAGGAGAAGAATAAGAAAGGAAGGAGTAGAGAGAAAGAGACATTTGTATATAGCAAGAAAAGCAAGTGAAAGCACACAATCTGTGACTTTGAAAAAGGGGCTGTCCTGGATGGGACTCAAACCCACACACCACACTGCTCTCTAAGCGTTGCCATACTTACTCCAGGAATCCCCGATCTCCGTGGTAATGGGCTCGACTTTCTCCGGTGTCAATTCAATCACACTGCCGGGCCCGGCGCACGGTTTTATGTCGGAGGACATGCCCCCCTCGGCCAGTGTACAATTGGAGGGCGTTTCTTCTTCTGTTGTCGGGGAACCCGTCGAAATTTCTGCCGGAGGTGGTCGGGTGGAGTTGGTGGGTGTGGCCTCGGTGGGCAAGGTCATAGTGGGCGTGGTTTCGTTCTCGTTCTCGTTCCCCTTCACCCAGTCAGTGGGGACGTCTTTGTTGCAGAACCATCCGCGACAGCAAGTTTTCTTCTTTTTCGGTTTCGATTTCCTCCGCACAAGAGTGGGCGGGGTCTTCTCTTGAGCAGCCCCATCTGAATATCCTCGAGCCATCATTGCGAATTCTGCAGAAAAATTGATTTTTTTTGCAATGACATAATTATCTAAATTGAAGGAGAGGGAAGTTAATTATATCATGGACATGTGGTGCTGTATGTATGTATGTACCTGAGACTGTTGAAGCAGGTTGTGGAGGTCTCACAGAATGTGAAATTGAAAGTCTGTGGGTTTTCGGATTCAGCTTCGTGGCATTGAAACCTGTCCCCTTCTGGAACTGAGGGAGGAACAAAAGTATACATAACTTCTGAATACATAGCATAATCCTCTCAATACCAAGTATACTAGCTTCAATGCTCTATATTGCTAACTGAGCATCGGTGATAATGGCATACAAACCATAATAGATGGCTATCAGCTTACAAGCTGTATTACCCTTACAATGCTTCAATATAGCAGGACATATACAACTATTGCTTCAATACCTACCAAAAGAAGGGTAGCTAGTGTTTGTTTCAGGTCGTGAGCTCAGCATCTTCTGACCCTGTAGTACAATTAGTCTCTTCAGATGAATCTGTGGTCGAGGAGTTTCCTGTAAAATTCCCTGTCTCGCAGCTATAATTATTAGTTCTGTTAGGGCTCTCCTCGAACTGTGACGTCGTGTAATTCTCATTATTGCAAAAATCGTGAGAGCTGCAGCATTCGTACGATAAAAGTGACGAAGAAATGTTGCAGGACGCGAAAGAATCGTTCAGACAACGCCACCTCTCCGAAATTTTAGCTCCGGTGTGGAAGCTGTAGAGAGTTTGTCGCGTACAGATTTCACCATAACAGATTGACTGTTCTTGAGGGCAATCGCTGCAGTAGCACTTCAGGATGGTGGCTGGGGGAAAGGAGAGTAAGGAGGAAGGTGGGAGAGAGGGGGAGGGATAAAAACATTGGTGAATGAGTGAAGGAGGGACGAGTACACAGATTAACAACCCAACTGCGTTTTTTCCCCTTTCACTTGGTTGTTGGTGTTATGCAAGCTATACCTACCAGCTGTCTGTGGAGGCAGAAGAGCCGTCAATACCGTAGTTAGTAGCAGCGCCGCCGTTGACCGTCTCATAGTTGCAACCAGCAGCAGAGATGGCTTTAGTCGCTCCAAAAACCGTTCCCTTTCCGGTCCTACTGTTGTCGCCAGCTGCTAAACTCTTCTCAAGGATCCTGACTGGCTAGCTCCGGCTATAGGAGATCGTCGTCAACCTTTTATAGCTACGTGGGCAATACTTAGCTCCTTCTCGTCTCTCGAGCGTGGCCGATCACCGCCGCCTCCTCCTTCAGCTAAACCTCACCGCATCATTCCTTGTGATCGCAGCGGCGTGTGAAACAACGCAGGAGGGAGAGAGGGGCGGGGCTGCTCGCTCTGGCGTGTTGCAGTGTGTACACGCATGACGTCACTATGACGCTCGAGCGAGCGAAATGTGCGCATGCGTATAATCAACGAAATTTTCAGTATGACGTCATTTACAAAATATTTCCAGCGGCGCTTGTTTCAAAACTCGAGGTTTCTTCTGCCTATGTCTTGCCTTGTCTCCCTTCCTTTCTGCAGTTGTAGATGATGCCTTCTTATTCAGCAGACTGCAGGATCCATTCGTTTGGGCTGAAAATTGGGATGGTTGATTTTCAGTCCCTCTACTTGACTCCGCCCTTCCCTCGGGGCACCGTTGCAAGTTGGGCGTGGTCGACACGGATAAGAATGGGTGTATGTCAGGCAAAATAGGTGTGGCCACTTTCAAATTGGGAACATAATCTTCGTCGCTGTCGTCACTAGTAACAAGCCAAACACTTGGCTGAACGGCTCCTCCATTCCTGAGAGGTGCTGCCTTCCCCACAACCCTTCTTTCTCTACAAAGCCTTTTTATTTCCCTGATTCGATTTGGGGTAGCATGAGACGGAGGGATTAGTTCATTGTGAAGAGACTCGCTGTCTTTCGATGTTTGCGACGCCTTCCGCTTTTGTCGTAGGTTTGGGCGAGATACATCGCTGTCGGTGTAGCTATCAGACAAACGCAGGGATGCACCATTTAGTGCCTCTATCAGTGCCGCGTTAGCTGGGTCTTGAGTCAAGTCCTCTTCTCTCCCTCCATTATTAGCGATTTGGTGAAGGGGCCCAGAGATTTTAGCTGGCTGAGAAGCGATCTTGCTGGAATGAGGCAAACAGGAGGAAGAGGAGAGGAGGGAAGGAGAGGAAGAGGCATTTGAAGATGAACTAGCTTCATTGCCGAGATCCATCAGCGCTTTGGGAGAGCTGCAGAAAAACATTAGTCAAGTGTAATTTCGCCACACGGACATAAAAAGGACACATTTAATTGAGAAAATAGGACACATTTTCCTCATATTAGCGTCCGGATTAGATTTAGTACTCTAGCCATATTCAGAAAAGAGGAGATTTTGAGTTTGACACATTTATAAATCTCTCACTTTACCTTTCTTTTCTTTCGCCCGAGAACAACAGAGGCACTAGTAGATGGTCTATTTTTCATTTCATCCTCCCCTCTCCCTTCTCCGCCTTCCCTCTCATCACCATCACTGGACTCCCCACACGATTGCTCGTCGTCCAGTGGGCGTGGCTTCAGCGGGGTGGGGTGGAGTACGGAGTGGAGTCTCACTCCAGGAGTACCAGACACCCCGGAGTTATGTGGCACCACTTTTCGGCGGGTATCTATATACACAAAATCAACCCCATACGAGGAGACCCTAGTCTAACGGCCGATAAATCAAGAGAAATACTTACTAGTGATTCCAGTGTCAGAAATGATGGCTTTCTCTAGTTCGCCGACTGCGTCGACTAGTTGAGAGAGCATTTCGTTCTTCCTCAGACTTCTGTGGGTAAAAAAGAGCCGTGTTATGTACTAGACGGAATATATAGCAAGCAGACACACGACAAGTCTATAAACCCTGGTTTACAATACACAACATACTATAAAAGGGCAACATTGAACAAGCCTTATATTTTGTGAAAGGAAAAACCGCTTCACAACTTTCGCATTGTTAGGTACGCTTGCTTTGCTTGACAGTAAGATTGCGCTGGTTTCTGTCTCTAACCGTTTTGTGATGTGTTCCTTGCACAGTGGACACTTTGGTTTCTTGCTGCTGGAGATGGCTGTAAAGATACACTCTCTGTGTGTCAGTGGCGGTGTGGGGAAAGAAGTCACATGTATCTCTATCTGACAGGAAGACACACTCACTTGCAGTAAGAATGGCCGCACAGCGTGTTGTGAGGATCACTCAGTACCTCCAGGCTGCAAGAAATAAACGTAAGGTGTGAGCAGCTGGATGTTTTCTCACCATATTGGACACTGGAGGTTCTGCTGAATCTCGCTCAGAGTCTGTCTCATCTCGTGAGCCTTCGGGGGTACAGCGGTTGCCATTCTTTAATAGTAAAGTCGGTGTATGACCTCGTGTGTGACAGCAGCTAGCTAGCTCTATCTATCTAGTATAGTATATCTGTGTGTTTCCCGCCAAACACCCCTACGCGCGCATGCGCGATAATTATTCTCCGCCAAATGAAGGGGCGTGGCTTATTTTGACCAGGCCCCCCCAAACGTGTAGTGGCCATGCCGTTTGTTGAGATAGACTTTTCGGAGCTGGAGTTTTTCGAGCGTCTGGGCAGCGGCGCCGCGGGCACCGTCTACCGCGCTCTCTGGAAGACGCAGGAGAAAGTGGTGGCAGTCAAGAAATTACTGCAGTTGGAAGCTGAGGTAGTAGGCCCAGCTGTGGTCTGCGGTAGAATGCATTGAAGGGGCGAGTTGGACTCTATTTGATTCGGCGGAAAAGTGCTAGTAATTTAGAAAATCCTTTCCTCCATCCTTTTTGCTTCCCCCTCTGTAGGCCGATGTTCTGAGCTCTCTCAGTCACCGGAACATCGTCCAATTTTTTGGGGCCGTCGTCCAGCCCCCCAATTACTGCCTCGTCACAGGTGTGTCCCATTCCCGATTCCCCAGCAGTCCTCATTCCGTTCCACCTCTCCCTCCCTCTCCGTGTGTGTCTATGTAGTATGCAGAGTGTGGCTCTCTGTACGACTATCTGAGGAAGTTTACGATTGACTTTTGCAGATTCTTCTCTGGGCTAAACAAATTGCATTAGGTAATTTGTGATAATTATGGGAAAATTATTCAGTAACAATTATTGCATAAATTATGCGGGGATTTTTACTGTTCAGTGAGTGAGGGGAACCGTGGGGACATTGAAAGTGTCCTTTATCCTTAGGTTTATCGAAAATAACGCACTACTATACAGTGTCCTTTTGAAGGGTTTGAATTGTCTTCTAGTTGTTGTCCTGAGAATTAGGACACCGTGTTGATCAGGACACCCGTGTTGATCAGGACACCATGTTGATCAGGACACCGTGTTGATCAGGACACCGTGTTGATCAGGACACCTGTTGATCAGGACACCGTGTTGATCAGGACACCATGTGTTGATCAGGACACCATGTTGATTAAGGACACCCTGTTGATCAGGACACCATGTTGATCAGGACACCGTGTTGATCAGGACACCGTGTTGATCAGGTCAACATGTTGATCAGGGTACCGTGTTGATCAGGACACCCTCCCTCTCCCCCGCAGGAATGAACTATCTCCACTACGAGGCCCCAGCCCTGTCATCCACAGAGACCTCAAGTCAAGAAATGGTGAGCTCTGTTGCGGGTGACCAATTATGCTGTTCATCAGTAAACTGCAACACGCCTAAAATTTTGGCCAGGCATTTAAAAATTGGCAGATGTTCTTAGCTACATAATTATTATGCACAAGAAAGTCGAGAGTAGCCATTATTTCTCCTCATGTCTTCTCTCTCCCTTTCTTTTAGTTGTGATAGCTGCAGATCTAACAGCAAAGGTATGTTAATCCACACATTTAATTAAGTCGTGGCCACACCCCCTATATCTCTCCTATAATATAACAGCTGTGTGATTTTGGGTCCTCAAAGTTTCATCTGCAGACCACCAAGATTTCTGTTGTAGGAACATTCCATGGATGGCACCTGAGGTACATACATTATATACCCGTACATAGCTGGCAGGTTTTTTTCACAACAAGTAGTAGATAGATGGTTGAAAATTTAACACTCGAAGATATAATTGGGCAAGCTATTCTCTTGAGAGGTGTTCATTAATCTTTTTCCTTTTCTTTCTCTCTCTGATCCTCCTTATTTCACTCCCCCCCTCTCTCTCTTCTCTCCTCCTCTCCCTCATCATAAGGTCATACAACAACTCCCTGTGAGCCCAGCCTGCGATGTCTTCTCTTATAGCATTGTACTCTGGGAGCTCCTCACAAGAGAAGTGCCTTTCAAGGTCCAGCCCTTCTAATCAGCTAATCTAATTACACGAGATTAATTTGATTATTCCCCTGATTACCAGGGGCTGGAGGGGCTTCAGGTGGCGTGGTTGGTAGTGGCAAAAGACGAGAGGTTGATAATTCCGAAATCTTGCCCCCCTCTGTTTGCAGACCTAATGCGGAAGTGCTGGCTGGCAGAACCTAAGGTTAGAACATTTTTAATATACATCTTTTAGGCCCAGGTGGAAATTATTTTGCCCTTTAGCTATCTCCCTCTTACTTGGCTCTCTCTCTCTCTCTCTCTCTCTTTCTCTCTCTCTACTCTAGGATAGACTAAATTTCAAGCAGATCTTGGACCAGCTGCAGAACATGTTGGAGAATGGTTGGTACGGCCACTGAAATTAAGATCTCAAACTAAAACCAGTCTGTAGTTGAATTTTGACCTCATATTCTACTTTTTGCTTCGTCAGAAAGTTTGGAGGAAGAGACAAAGTCTTTCCTGAAGCAGAAAGATGAATGGAAGTACGTTAAGAAATTTAGCATTGCACCAAAAATTTTCTCTTCACACAAAAAGTTTTTTAGTTTTACGTGTGTATAGTACTTCAAAAACGTGTTGCTTCAAAAAGTGACTATCGTTTGTTCTGTCAGGAAGGAGATAGAGGAGAAGTTGGAGACACTGAAAAACGTTCGCAGGGAGCTGTCTGACAAGGAGTTTCAGCTGCGGGAGAGAGAGAAGGAACTTGATGCTCGGGAGAAACAACTCGTCTCCAAGAAAAGAGTTATATCATCACAGTAGCATGCACACAACACAATGCAAAGTTGTTTTTATGACGATGTAATATGTTTTACATGCAGAGTTCTCTCCATGGCAACCATGACGTAAATGGCTGGACCGAGGATGATGCTGTGCGTACGACATTTAGCGATGATGTCATCATTACCTAATCTGGTGTTTCTCTTTAGGTTAATTGGATCCAGAGTCTGCCGGGACCGGAGCTGGCTGCATATTCAGAGGTGTTCCTCAAGAATCATATCACAGGCCGTAGGTGAGGGAGAATATTTCTGTTAGCAGAGTCCAGTTTTAGAGGTTGTGTGTGTGTGTGTGTGTGTGTGTGTGTCCAGGTTGTTTCTGTTGACCGGAGATGACTTGCTGCAGATTGGAGTCCTCTCAGTAGGGCACAGGAAGGAACTTCTGGTCAGTCCGGTTTCACAAACCTGTTTTACTGCAGTGGAACTCCTCTCTGAGGAAACCCCTGAAATGAGCACACCTCTCTAATACGGACACCTTTTCTTTCCCCCAAGAACAGTTTCTCGCATGCAATTTAACCCCTGAAATAAGGACACCTCACTAATATGGACACTTTCTTCTGTCTGATTGGTGTCGCGATAATATCGGAGCATTACGACACACTGCAGGTTGCCATAGAGAGTCTGAGACGAGAGAATCACCGACTACTTCATTTCCCGCCTATTTTTCTCGGGAGTAAGGTAACCATGGCAATGTGTCACGTGACTCTTGGATGTGACCTCTGACCTCAGAACTCGTCTAGGTCAAAGCTCCAAGAGTCCAACCAGGTCGTTTCCCTGGCGATTATCTTCAGCATCCTGCAAAGACCGACGTCTGCTGTGAGCCAAGCAAAGAGAAAGGGAGGGGAACTGTTACAGTGTTTTGAGATGACCTCATACATGCATTAGTTGAGGAATGATTTTTTTTACTTTGATGTTTGGTTGCTTGCTTCCGGGATAATTTTTTTATGTCCTCTAGATAATCTATGCATGTCCCTAGAAAATGTATTACTTTATGCATGTCCCTAGAAAATGCCGCATGCTCTGAAAATGTCGCATTGTGTATCTGGGAATGGTCTGAACAGGCCTTGCTCCTTGTCTGAGCAACTGTCTTGTTGTCTGTGTGGTTGTGTGTACATCTACAGCGGAGCAGATGGAAGATCATGGTGGACGTGGATGGTTCATTAGCAGCTACCTCTGCTGTCAAGGTACACCACGGCATTAGCTCCCTTCCTTTCTCCCCCCTCCCTACTTACTTACTACTGCACCATCTGTCTGACACACTCTCTCCCTCTCTCTCTCTTCACTTTATTTCCCAGGAGATTCAGTTGATGTTGTCCAGCTCCATTCCAGCTGACATAGTGAGACTGTACCAACCCCCTTACGTCATGGACGAGTGGAGGGAAGGACCAGTCAGTAGAACCATCAACTGCGTTATCTATTACAAGGTGGGTCACGTGACTGTCATGTGACTAATCTCTGAGGTCATGTGACTGGTATTTGTAATTAGGATCACGTCAAAAAGCCGCAAGAGACCAGCTACAAGTTTGAGACGGGAGCAGTCACGTCCGAGATCCAAGTCGACTTGGAATTGGGGCGATCACGGGAAGAGAGGACCCCTGTTGATCAGGGACAGAGCAGTCAACCTTTGACCCCCAGCATGTCGAGCTCTTCACTATCGGGTAAGTGTAACATACCGTGTGCCAAATTTAGAGGTGTTTTATTTTCGCGTATAGAAATAGAAAGGAAGATGGCAGAATGATGTTTCTATGAAAAATTTGAATTTTTTCTTTTGTGTTTTCTTGTCAGGTGTGTGGGCGGCCAGAGCCGATTATCTCCCTCACCACCTGGAGCCGAGGGAGGTGGAGAGTTTTCTGTCGCCACGGCAACAACCAGGGGAATTCCCCTCTCCCTCTCGCGACTCGATCCCACTGGGGGAAATTAGCCGACTCACTGCCGAGGAGGAAGAGGGAGAGGGAGAATTCCTAGAGACTGCGTCCACAATGACGGAGAAAGACAAGACGGAATTAGAGAGGGGGATCAGGGAGGCTCTATTTAGAGGAGGGGAAACCCCTGGATCAGGTCGACGACCCTACAAGGGACGCCCTCTTCGAGGGGCGTGGGCCACTGCGGGGCAAAGCGGAGCTTCCGTTGTCACAAAGACAGGGGAACCGATGCCTGGGGGGAATCTGACCCCCGTGAAATTCAGCATCTCCAGCCCGGGGTCGAGTTCTGGTCACGTGACCCCACAGAGGAGTGGCTCCAGGACGCCAAATTCAAGATACGAGCAAACGCCGCCTCAGAGATCACGGGGTTCTAATTGGAGCACACTGAGTCCACAGCGTGGCCATGGAAACAGAGGTGCCTATAGACATTCTGAGAGTGGGCCGGAGCGAAGCTACGAGGCAGCAGACCATCGGCAACAATTCGTCCCTCGCCGTTCCTACAGTGAGCAATACTCGTGGGGAACCGGCCAATCAGATCATCCGAATGAGTCACATGACGACACTCACCAATCTGAAATTAATAACTGGAATGTCCACATGCCTCGGAGTCGCCGTGGAAACAGCGAGATGAGGGGGAGAGGGAGGGGTGAGAGGAATAATCAGGCAAGCAGGAGGGAAGGGGGAGATGGGAGGGCGAGAGGTAGGGGAAGAGGTGAGATTCAGTCGAGAAGAGGGGGAGGGGAGGGAAGAGGGAGAGATCAGTACCAAAGGTCACAGAGTGACATGACTGGTCGCAGACGACATACCAGAGGAGCACCGGGAGGTCGCCATAGAAACCCACCCTACACAGAACCAGCAGTCAAGGAGCAACCTTACAAATAACAAACATTTAGACGTGAAATCTTTGCCATTTCTTTCGCATTTTTCAGGTTTAAAAACCTAGCAATCTCTAATCACCCACAGCATTGTTTTAAAATGTCATGTATTGTGACTCTGTGGTATAAAAATAGTGGTATAATTATACATTACGAGCAGCAGCCAAAGCGTCTGCGGTCGGCAGTCATGTTGGCTACTACAGTCCAGACATCCGTGTCGGTGTTAAACATTTCCACGGAGCTGCAATAACCCCCACTTCCCCTACCATTGTGGCCTCCCATTGCAAACAACTTGCGACCGATGACTGCCAAACCAAGACCGCTGCGGGCCTCCGCCATGTCGCCAAGGTCCGACCATTTTTTGGTCGACGGATCGTACGATTCGGCGCTTCGCAGGCTCACAGCGTGATCGCATCCCCCGGCAACGTAGAGCCTTCCGTCGACAGCTGCAACACCAGCCATGCAACGACGTGTTTTCATCTCTTCCGTCAACCCCCAGAGACCAGTCTCGGGGTCGTACGCCTCGCAAGATTGTAGGTCTGAAACTCCGTTGTAGCCACCGACAACATACATCCGTCCACCCATCGAGCAAGCACACGCCATGCTGCGAGGTACGACCATGCTAGAGACGTAAGTCCACGTGTCTGTGTTAGGATCATACTGCTCCACGCTCTGCAGGCAGCTCGTCACCCCCCTGTACCCACCGATGGCATAGAAATATTCCCCCAGGGTTGCTGCGGCAACGCTACTCCGCCTCTCGTTCATATCCGATATCCGGGTCCAAAGGTCGCATGTCGGATCGTATCGCTCGGCTAGTTTGAGAGGTTGGATTCCATCTGATCCTCCAACTGCATAGAGATACCCGTTCAAAATGGCCACGCCCACCCCTCTTCGGCACGTCGTCATGGGTGCAAGTTTCTGCCAAGTGTTCTTGGCGGGGTCGAAAAGTTCGATGCTGTCCACAGTGGTTCGGCCCGGACTGGTCTCGCCTCCGACGGCATATATGAACATGTTTCGTCCTACAGAGCGACGCGGTATGTACTGGGCAATGTTGAAAGCTTCAGAGTGTGGTTTCGGGGATATTGTACAAGTTTGGTGTATTTTCGCTCCTTCGATGTAGCTCGTGCACAGCGGATTTGAGGAAATGGAGTAAATTTGTCCAAACTTCTCCTGTAGAGATTTCCATGGGACGAGGGGGAGCTTGATCTGTTCCAGTGCTGTCATGAAGACCTGACTCCGCCCCTTTTCGTCGTGTCGAAGCCATTGCAAGACACAGTCCAACACCTCTTCCTCGCTGGACACCTGCAGATCTTCGCACTTTACGAAATCGATCAAAAACTCAGGAGGTGTAGTCAAAAACTCCTCGCTATGTACAACTTCTGCGAAATTCTCAACGGCAAAGGTCCAGGCGTAGCGTTGGAGCTCAGAGCATCCGTGATGGTCGGCAAATGCAGCAATCCCGAGGCAGTTATCGGCGCATACCCTGGCTTTCAAAAATTGGCAGCAAGCTTCAACGACAGCCGTAAGCTGGAGCAGGCTTGCCCCTGACAGAAGGTTTTGCACGTTCTTTTCCGTTATTTCTAGCGAAGAAGAGTAGATGAAGTCGACAAGAAGCCCGAGAGTTGGGCCGTCAATTCCGTTCAGATCGACGCTCCTCGCAGAGCTCTCACGATGCTGATTGGAGAACATTGCGTTGAAGTAGGGACTTCCTGCGGCTAGGATCACCTTGTGCGCTTGGATCTGGCTGTCCTCCGCACGCAGGAAGATGTCACACAGTCCGTTCCGTTCCCGAAGGGTGTGGACGGACGCCAGGAGCGTCCCTGCATGGCTGACTGCGGTGAAGACGTAAGCATCTCCACTCAGCATCCGACTGTCTGAGCCACTGTCGTTTCTGCACCAAACACCAACAGTTTATACAGAGGACCAGCTGTCGTTTATACAGTAAATCAAAGTGTGGCTGTTTCCAAAAGGGATCGCGGGCGGGGCTCTTTGTTGCACGTTCAAAGGCCTGATCGAGAAAGTTGCGGTCCCTTCCCATGCTAAATTCTGGCCATTTTACTGTTGCTAGTAAAAGTAAGAATACACGTGGCAGGCAGGGGAGGTAACGCAACCTAAAGAGTTACGTAAAAACTTATCTAACGATCCTCACCGTCTAACAGCCCCATAGCGTCTCCTTTCAGCGATCTAACTCCAACACGACAAATATGTACGACGTGAACGAGGAGACGGGTCTCAACAGGTCCACTGCAGACAGCTGTGCAGCTCAAGCAGATTTGTAGCCAAGCACAGCCCCTGACGAGATATCAGCGGAAATGTGAAGCATTATAGGGGGCGGGGCTGCGTTTCCAACTGCGCATGCGCATACCACAACTACGTCATTATTATGTGTGAGTTTACGGACGCACGTGACTGATCTATTTTCATCCGGCGACCAAAACTCCTCTCAATATCACAGTACCCACCGCTGAGGAGCCACCAGGCGACCATTCCTCGTGTACAGGTGTGACGTGGCGAAAACGACGACACTCCTTTTGACGCGTCCATTTTTGCACTGCACAGGCGCGCCTCGGGCAGGAAGACATAAAGCCGTTGGGTACGTATACGCACCGTGGTGAGGTGGCTAGAGTCGAGTCTGCACAGAGGAAACAGAGAGAGAGAGGGGAAGAGGAATCGAACAGCCGCCATGGGAGCGTTCGCGAGTCTTTTCAAGGGTCTCTTCGGGAAGAAGGAGATGCGGATCCTCATGGTCGGGCTGGACGCCGCGGGGAAGACGACCATTCTGTACAAACTGAAACTCGGGGAAATTGTGACCACGATCCCCACAATCGGTAGGAAGGAGGAGCCGCTAATGGGGTCTTTAGAGCAGAGGGTAATAGAAAGGTGTGCAAAGAGGCGTATTAGGCCGCGCGTTTTATTGGGTGTGGGGGTGCTGGTCAAGGTAAATGGGTGGTGGTATGTAGTGAGTAACCCACAGTTCCATTTTGCCCACCTCCAGTTCGTCTTCTCCTTTGCCTGCTCCTCTCTCTCTCTCTCTCGTTCACTCTACCCGTTGCCTGTTTTCTCACCCCTCTCATCTCGCCTGACTCCCTTGTGTGTGTGTGTGTGTACAGGTTTTAACGTGGAGACAGTTGAGTACAAGAACATAAGCTTCACTGTGTGGGATGTTGGTGGGCAGGACAAGATCAGGCCTCTCTGGAGACACTACTTTCAGAACACTCAAGGTGAGCCATCGACACAACACGGCAGTGTTTGCTCTACACTCTACTGTCTGAGTGAGCGTAGAGTATCATGTGTGTTCTAACTGACTCATGTACACTACAGTGAGGGAGAAGGGGAAAATTGCATCCTGTTTTTTATGGGCCTCTTTTCAGTGGGATTTAGGTTTCTGTTTATTATACCTCCTGCACATTCAGAGGAAACTTAGCCCCTCCCATCAATTTGTCAACAACACAGCTTTTTCAAGAGAATCTACACCCGTGTAACTAGGGACTGTTGACTTTTTGAGTGGTACAAGGGCTCTGTGTGCCTTATGTGGTCATCTCTACTGTGTATTCATGTATGCTGACGTTTCGAGCATCTACTAGTACGACGTAGCCAGAGCACTGGGACCTGGGAGCACTGAGTAGAGTAAAATATACATTTGTCCACCCCCTTTTCCAACTCTCTTTTATATCTGCTCACCCCCCAACCACACACACACACTCTCTCTCTCTGTGTGTAAAGGTCTGATATTTGTGGTGGACAGCAATGACAGGGAACGTGTGGGAGAGGCCCGGGAAGAGATGAATCGGATGCTCAACGAAGACGAACTCAGAGATGCCGTTCTGCTCGTTTTTGCCAACAAACAGGTCCTCAACACACACCGTAGTCACTCAGTGTTGTCCACCCCGTGTTGTGTCTTGTAGTTCCCAGTTGGGTATTCATCGCTGGAGTAAGCTTGTGGTATAGTGTGTGGATTTTTACACTTCTTGGGTAGTAGGCTAACTTGTTCCCAATTGATGCACACCGTCCATTTTTCTCTGCCATTTAGATGCATGCTCTCCCTCTCTTTCTTTCCTATAGTGCGTATGGATTTACATGCACAATCCCTAATTGATGCACATTCCCTTCTCTCCCTTCCCTTTATCTCCTCTTTCCCTACATCTTCGTCTCTCTCTTACTACCAGGATCTTCCCAACGCAATGAATGCGGCCGAGATCACAGACAAGCTCGGCCTTCACTCCCTCCGAAACCGGAATTGGTACATCCAGGCGACTTGTGCAACGAGCGGGGACGGCCTCTACGAGGGACTTGATTGGCTCTCACAGCAGCTGAAGCAGCAGCATAAGTAACGCATGTGCCTGCTTAGTGCTAGGTCAAAAAATTATAATAATAACGTCTTTTTTCCTTTTGGTTGTGCATGTCTTGCATAGCAATATTATTCTACCAAGTGTTGTAAGATATTATCTGGTGCTTTTGGTGTATGAAACATGACATGATGTACTCGCACTGAATGAAAATGTGTGTGCTTTGTTTGGCCACTGATCCCAAAAAAAACTTGACTTGGAGCCAACTTAATTTTTTGCAGATTGTAAGGTGCACGGCTTAACAAACCGGTTTCTAACATTTCACAAGAGTGAGGTTGGCTATAACAATGATGGAACTATGGGTGACGTGGTTTAGTGTTGGAAGTTTGTTCTATTCTCTCTTTGGTGGCATTTGGCCAGTTGCCATTCTGAAGAGACTGAACAGAGAGATTCCTATAGCTGCAACGCTTGCCACCATACAGACTCTGCATGTGTAGAGGGGGGCGGAGTAAAGGAACATCAATTAGCGCACGCGCAACTCCCCCGCGCATGCGTTTATTCCGTGACGGGTCCCTGTACAGAACTAGAGGCAAACGGTAACCACATGGAGATAAGGCTCACTGACCTGTATATTCTTCTGTCCATCCTCGTATGAAGAAACAGCAGGTCGTCTGTCTGTAGAGCACCGTCTTTCGTTTTAGTCAATAATGCAAACTCTAGTTTTCTCACCTGAAACCGCCGCTGAAGAGCCTTTATTTTCTGGAGCCCAGAGGCGTTCCTGGCTGCCACTTCAGACATGTAGTCGGAGCGCAGTTTTTCAGCCATCTTTGTTTGATGATCGAGGAGAGGTCAGAGGTCGAAGACTTTCTAATTTAGCGAATGGAGTCCAGAAATTTGAGAATGAAGATCGCCTGGAGAAAACTTGCAGTTGCAGGTAACAAGAGAAGGCTCAGTTCGTTCTGACACTGTACTCTTTGTAAAGGCGTGTTAGGATTCTGCGGGGGTAAAGCTTCCGGGGAGCTAAGGCGCCATCCGGACGTCGTAATACCCATACTTCAAGTCTCAGCTACCTCTGGTAACATTATTCCTCACTAAAAGGTTTTTGATTACCTAATGATGACGTATTTGCTAGGAGTGGTAGGGGGTGTGGTAGGATGGGGTGTGTCGATGTATCGAAGAGCTCCACTGTATGCCCTCTCTCTGTCATTGACTGCTAACTTCGCCATTGCATCTGGAACCTTCCTAGGTTTGAATCAATTTCCATGTTGTATCTATTGTCTAACAACGTTATTTTTCAGGCATAAGAAGAGTAGTATATTCATTTGCCGAAGAAAGTTCCACCAGTCTATCTACACCACCATTCAATGACTGGTCAGGTTACATCAGCAGCTTTACCAGTGGAGGAATAACTGGTGCCCTAGCTTCTCTCCTCTCTCGTGAAGCAGTTTTTGATGCAATTTCGCCGCTACTTAGATTATTGTTCTACTGCAGGGTTTGGTCTCCGTTCCATTCTGATGACATCATTGGGTGGAATGGGAATGGGACTGTGTGCACAGGCAGGCTACGATTGGATTCAAGAGTGGCGGAGGAGAAAGGCTATTCAGATATACCGCGAAGATATCCAGGGAAAGAAGACTAGTCTGTTTGAAAACTGGACACTTGTGAGTCAGTCCCAATTTTTTAATGAGGACACCCATTAATGGATGGGACGCCAGTATTAGTACGCATGTATACACTGAACTTGTATGCATAGAACGGGTGTAATGGCAGAGCCTTTTCACTTATATCAAGGAAAATTTCGAGACTCGTTTCCTTGGCTTCTGGCACCGGAGGGCAGAGTCCGTCGCCGTGGAGACAGAGATGCTAAGTCTGGAGTCGGCAGTGGCTAAAGAGAAGAGAAAGTTGGAAAACTTGGACCGTCTGCTGATGGAGAAAGGACTTACTGCAGCCGACATTTTAGAACTGGAACAAACTAGAGACATTGCGGCTGAAAGTGGTGGTGGAAGCAGTGATGTAGATGTTGGCAAATCTTCAGTTGTGTCGCTGTAAGAAGAAATTAGCGCAGACTTTGTGTGTGCAGGGGCATCGGTGCACAGTACGATAATATGCGTCTTCACCGGCATTCCAGTAGCACAAAATACTTCAGTCAGTGTGATTGAAAGCTGGATAGTCAGAAAACTTCTTTTTCTTAATTCTTTCCTGAAGCCATGGTCCGTACTGATTTGGCAGGTCTGTGCTGCACAGTGCAATTGCCTCCTCGCTAATGGGAGCTCCGTACCGAGTGATATCAGCATAGTAGCCAGGCTCTGCAAAGAAAGGAACAGAGAAACGCTCCATGCCGTAGTCGACGACTCGATGTCTGGTGGCTTTGAAACGACCCGTGGTCTTCACTAGAGCGTCTCCGGCATTCATGAGGAGGCAGTCAGGTATGACCTCCACGTCACTCCAGGAGCCACCACCCTCCAGGATCTGCAGACCTCTGTAGCCAAATGTGCAGATGAATGTCACAAAGTTAGTATCAGTGTGTTCCTTGAACGTCAGAATATGCCCATCCTTTATTGCACTCTCAGGAATCGTTCCCTCTCGAAGAGGGTAGTGAATGAGTCGCAGAGTCGACAGCGGTTTTTCAAACAAATTGTCAAAGTAATTCTCCTCTTTCTCCAGACCAAGTGCCAGCAGGTGAGACACTTTGAACACCAAGTCACTCATACACCGGTGGTAACTCAAAATAAACCCCTTGAAGTCACTAGCACCTGACACGGAATCGGGTACCCAGACGTTGGGCTCGTAAAACGGCTCATCGGTGGACAATGGGTCACTTGGAGACAAGTCGTGAGAAAAGTCGACATGTTCTTTGTAGTCTGCCACTCCGGGAATGACGGGACAGTAGCCGCGGTAGCGATTGCTGTTTTTTGGGTTCCACTCTCGGCGAGCCAGAGACATACGGACATCCAACGGCAGCGAAAAGAACCACTCCGTGTGTCGCAGTAACTCGTCTGTGTGGGAGCGGAACGCCGTGAAAATCAGAATACAAGTAATACTGAGCTACCTGGGTCGTATCCCTGGACGTTCTTGATGTAGAGGAAGCCTGGATCTTCCAGTGCTGCCACCAACTGTTTCGCGGCCTCTCCACGCTCACCAGCCAGATCCAGCGTCGGGATAGACATTACACACAGTCCTCAGGAACGCTGCAGATATACTTGCGCATGCGCCCCTGGACCATTCTGTGAGTAGTTGGTGGGGGTCGGTCACTCGTAGTGTAGGGGGCGTCATCATTGTCAACGTAAAGGAGGATGTTTATCCCGACGCTGGATCTGGCTGGTGAGCGTGGAGAGGCCGCGAAACAGTTGGTGGCAGCACTGGAAGATCCCGGCTTCCTTTACATCAAGAACGTGCAGGGCTATGACCCAGGTAGAACCGCGTAGCTGCACTGGTATGGGTGCTTCCCGGAACACACACGGACTGTCCTTTTTTTTACGAACACAGATGAGCTACTAAAGCATACGGAGTGGTTCTTTTCGCTGCCGTTGGATGTCCGTATGTCTCTGGCTCGCCGAGAGTGGAACCCAAAAAACAGCAATCGCTACCACGGCTACTGTCCCGTCATTCCCGGAGTGGCAGACTACAAAGAAAACGTTGAATTCTCGCTGGACTTGCCCCAGGACGATCCTTGCGTACTCTCGAACGTCTTTTACGAGCCCAACGTCTGGCTGCCCGATTCCGTGTCCGGTGCTGCTGATTTCAAAGAATTCGTCCTAAAGTACTACCAGAGTATGAGTGACTTGTTGCTCGAAGTGGCACACTTGCTTGCGATCGGTCTGGGGAAGGAGGAGAATTATTTCGACGAGCTTTTTCTCCACGAGCCAATGTCCACGCTGCGACTCATGCACTACCCTCTCCGAGAGGGACTGATACCTGAAGCTGCTAGAAAAGAAGGGCACGTTTTGTCTTGTCTGGAGCACACAGACACGGTGTTTGTGACATTTCTCTGCACGTTTGGCTACAGAGGTCTGCAGATCCTGGAGGGTGGTGGCTCCTGGAGTGACGTGGAGGTCATACCTGACTGCCTCATCATGAATGCCGGAGACGCTCTAGTGAAGACCACGGGTCGTTTCAAAGCCACCAGACATCGAGTCGTCGACTACGGCGTGGAGCGTTTCTCTGTTCCTTTCTTTGCAGAGCCTGGCTACTATGCTGATATCACTCAGTACGGAGCTCCCATTAGCGAGGAGGCAATTGCACTGTGCAGCACAGACCTGCCAAATCAGTATGGACCATGGCTTCGAGAGCGACTGAATCAAAAACAGTTTTCTGACTACCCCACCGGAAGCATTCAGGAGTAGCCTTAACCCTTTGGACGCCATGGGTATCTGCTTAAAATTGATGTATATATAAAGTATTAGCGCCCTGTATTATAACCCCTTGTATAAATTCTTATGGACTTATGGAAGCTCTGGACACATTTATTAATCTGCCAATATCTGCGTCGTAGGCTGGCTCTACAAAGGTTGGTTGCAGCGCATGCATGCCGTCGAATGGACTCGCTGGCTAGATGGATCGGCACATATCGCGGGGCAGCGTGTGTGATAATTTGTGTGTACTGAACCTCGCAAATTGCATCATCATCTGGCATCTCACATAATTCGCTGCACCCGCATACGCGAGCATGCGCCAACATGAAGTAAGGAAAAATCTTCAAGTGAAATCACTGGCAGTTTTTTTTCTATAATAATTTTCCAACGTGTCAAATTTGCTGTGGCTATCATTGAGTTGCCATGGTAACAATATGCTACATCCAGGTTTTCAGAGAGCTGGCCACTCATCGAACCTTCTCTTCCGTGGGGAAGCCCCTTCATTAGAGGAGCAATCATCAGCACTCATACAGGTCTCCGTGGAAACAGTAGGTCTGCCAGAAACTTGTCCATTGAGAAGCGACTCACCGAAAATTGTCTGTCCACCGTTGCTAAACAAAGAGTAGCCCCCGCAATTATTACCAGTCTTTTTCCCGTCACTCTCGGCCTTAGAAGATGAACAAAGTTCTTTTGGGGGTTGCCGTGACGATGACAAATCAGTGGGCGGAGGCGTTGTTGTTGTCGATAGTTTACCTATGACACCAAATGAAGAGCGTGTGGCGGAAGGAGGGGTAGGAGGAGTGCTGGTCGAACCAGGAGCTGAGAAGGCCCCCCTGGAACCCCACAACACTGTCGTTGGTGCAACCTGCAGCTGTAAGTTACTACCGACAGGTCCGGAGCTGTAATTATGAGGCGGAGCGACAGGGTCCCACCCATACTGTAGCGGTCTTGTTAGTCCGGCCTGATCCAGAGACCAATAGTAGATATGTTCATTCCAATTATAGCCCGCCTTAGCTGCTACAGCCACTGCTGCTGTACCGGGTGCCGGAACAAGTGACGTTGCCGTGGTCATTACAGCCTTGCTGGGTGCCAAGGGGTTAACTGCGAAAACTTGCGAGGGTTGGTTCCGAGGAAGAGTCTGGTTGTTATTAGAGACCTGATTACAGGAGTCTGGAAAGAGAGACACGCCCTCTTTTTCAGCAGAGTTCTGTTTCTTGTGCCCAGTTTGCTGTCCCGAGCTTTGCTTGGGCTGTGGCAAAGAGACGGAGAGAAGAGAGGAGAGAGAAGTGGGGAAAGATGGTGGGAAAACGAAGAACGCAAGAAAAGGTGAGCTACTGTAACACAGTATTTTATTGTGTGTGTGTGTGTGTGTGTGTCCACCTGGTCCAGCGAGTCCAGAGGCGGTGGGAGGTCATTGATCGGGGTGGGAAGATGGGGAGGGAGGGGTGGAGAAGGAGCCGGGATGTTCGAATCAGATGACGCCCGAAAGAATCCTCCGCGCGGTGTCATCCTGGGTGGGCGTGGCCGAGGGAGGGAGCGATTGGACCGCGAGGAGCCGGAGGACGAGGACGAGTTCTTCCGTTCCCTCGGAGGAGTGAGCGGGGGTCGAGACGGAGAGTCAATCTGGGAACAAAGACAACCAGCAACCCACGAATGACAAGATTTAATGGCAAGCCAACTCTACAACACAGTACTGTGCAAATGGGACTTATGGAGATAGGTCGCAAACTGCAAACTAAGCGAAAATTAATTTTAACTATAAACATCTTGTGAAGGATGTACAAATCAGATTCCTGCATTGGACTCTGAACCCAGAGCACTCCAATCTTCCTGGATACACATACCAGAGATTCCTAGCATGCAGACAGGGGCCAAGTATAAATTAACACACTCCGAGGAAGACGTAAGAAGAGGAGGGAAAGACCTTGTAGCTGGGGGTATGAAATGATGCGGAAAGCGTTTGGAGTGAGTTTGGGAAGAGTTTGTGAGCGAGATAGGGGAAATTTGGGGAAAACGCAAGTTTTGAGTGAGATCGGGGAAAATACGAAATTCTGGATGGAGAGGGAGACTCACAGATTCCAAACATGCCATTCCAGTTGGTACCCTTTTCTGCTTCTGCTGCAACTTCTTCTCCTCTCTCTCCCGCCGCTGCTGAGCCCCCCTCTGTAACCACGAAGACAGTCCCCACCCCTTAGCAACAGGCCACATCCACATAAACAAACACCTCTCACCTCTCTCTCTCGTTCTTCCTCTTCCCTCTGTTTCAACTTTTCTTCTCTCTTCCGAGCTTTTTTCAACTTCTTCCCTTCAAATTTCTGTTGCTGAAAAAAAAAGAAGCAACAATGCAAATTCATTCATACATAAATTGCATGGGGAAACTTTCGAGCGAAAAAAGTACATGAATTCCAAATTTTAAAGCCATCGACACACTGTTTGCAGTGAAAATCATTTCTCCAGTTTTCATGATAAAATGTACCAACCTTTTCTATGTTTCGCTGTTCTTGTAGTTTCATCAGTTCTTCTTGTCTCTGCCGTCGGACCAACTCACTGTCAACTAGTCTCTGAGGAAACGACAACAATGGACGGCTTAACTCACTTTCCAACGAAAAAACGAGGACTGTTTCGTGTATACTTACTGTTGACGGTGGCTGGAGCTTTTTCTTCTTCGTCCGTTTGTCGTGGATACTAGCATCTTTCGCTCCACGTCTACGGTCGTCCTGGGAAACAAGCCACACCCCCAATCAAACAACAAGTTCATGTTACACACGTACACACATCTTAGTGGTACACATACACCTCACATACTTACAAGACGCATAAACATGGATTTGCAAGCTCTGTTTGCGTTTACCGATTTCAGTTTCATCATTTTAACGTGTACACAAAACCCTGCGCCGAGTGCAAACAATTGAGGCCAGGGTGTGTTGCCACGGAGACGGGGTAAATCGCAACAATCGGCACGAAATAAACCACGACACAACGAAAGTTTCAAAAGTTTGCAGACGAGGTATTTGCACACAACCCCTGTTGAGCAACGTTCCTTGTTAGTCCCAATAAACTCTGCTTTTGTTACTTCAGACCAACACTCTACTATATACGTTTCGTCAGTTTTAGTGGCCGATGGAGTTAGGAGCTGCTATAGCTGGAGAGTGCAGTGCAATCACCCTCATATGCAACGACAGTTTATTAAGGGACGAAGTTTATTAAGGTGTGTAAGTATAGGCCTTACCGTAGGTTCTTCCCTGAAGTTGAACGAACGGCTGTGAATGGTTTTAGCTGTTAGACTGATGACTATGGCAGAAAGTATTATCCCTTCGATGGACTGGATATAGAGAAGTGGGGGAGGAGAGAGAGGGCAGAGAGAGGAGAAAGAGAAAGGAAGGGAATGAAACAGGGAAGAGAGGGGAAAAAGAGGCTGTTCTTTACATATCTGGAAATGTGGGAGGGTATGTATGTACGTGTAGTCCAGGCAATTTACAGTACGTGTATACGTACGTACACACGCTTTTAGAACCGAACAAGGCACAAATAAACATAAACGCGCCTTCTACGGCACGGGAAATGCAGTCAGACACCGCACTACCGTAAAAGAACGTTTCCAAGTGTCTTTTTATACCGGAGACTGAGCGGTCCAGACCCCGGAAACCCGTATACCTGAGTTATGAGCGGGACCACCACGCAGCCGACCACGGATCCGAAGACGCAAATGACTGAATAGTAGGCCGAGTACTGGTCCAGCCCCTCCAGCAACGCCATCTTCTTTCTCGACGTCGGCGGCATGCCTGGGAAAAAGCGTCTTCCGTTGTCCTGACACACACACGCTACACAAAGACGCCCGTTGATTACGACACGCAGATTCTACGCAATCATTGCGCATGCGCGAAAATCGTGTTATTATGAGGGGTATATAAAAAACGTTTGTGGTATAAAAATGTGAGACATACTAGAGCTAATAGTCTAAACCTAGGCGTTTTCGAACGTTTCGCATTCTTCAATGGCGAGTGTTAGTTTGTTTCGGAGGTCTTTGTTGGTTTGGTAGGCGGGCAAATCCAGCCTGTTGAAACAGGTGTGGGCTCTATGGGAGGGACGGAGAGAGAGAGAGGGGGACGGAGAGAGAAGAGTGCAGATAACATGAATGCACAGGGTGTCAAAGCAAGCCAAGTGCACATCAAACAAATATAGAAGAACGTTTTTCCAGAGAGAGAATCAGACATACATGGGGAGAGGTGCCCGTTGCCCTGGGAGATCCAACATGTCTATGGTAAACTGCTGGACGGTGCTGGAACCACGGAGAGCTCTGAATCCTCAAACGGAATACTCGATGTCCCCGTTACAAACTGGAGTAGCTTCAGCTTTTGCTCGTTAGTGAATTCCTCAACCACCTCCCAGAACCATCTGATAACCTGGCTGTTGGCATGGTAACCTGCGAGACACACCGGCAGTGCAGTTTGACAACTATAACCGAGGGCACAATGGCGTGTTTACGTCCATTCACGGCTCTGAATGGCCTATTTAGGTGACTTGCAATTACGCAGCAGTGACACAACATAACATGCATGATTGTGGGTTGTTAATAGTATTCATAGGACCTTATGCGGCGGAGATTGTGGCAGGCAACGATATTTATGGGACACACCCCTATTCTCTTCCCCAGACCCCACCCACTCATTACATGGCGACACACACACACACACACACACACCTCCCCAGTAGGACGTGTTGTTCTTCCAGTCGTCCATGTCGATCTCTGCAGTGCCAGCAATGACCCACTCCAGCTCTTGTGAGTCAAACTCTGAGAGATACTCCATTGGTACCATCTCCAGTAGTCCCTGCGTGTAGAGAGGGACAGAGAAAAGAGAGGGGGGGGGGGTTTCCGAATTCAGATCTTCAGTGAATCCTTAACTAATGCCGTCTTTTTCTCCTTGCAATTGCACACAAGTGAACTGTATCTAAAGCCACATGCATTCTGAACAATTGATGCAAAGAAGCACAAAAATTTCCAATTGTAAAAACCTTTCTGAACGACTTGGTCTGTTCGTGTATCCCCCTGCCCAGTCTCCACTGCACCATCAGATCAACGTACTCCGTCTTGTTGCCCTCCGTCACACTCACCTGTCCTCCTTTCACTTTCAACTCCTTCTCCTTCATCTGAACAGAGAGACAGAAAGTCTGTCTTCGAAATGGTTCGTACGGAGAAGTTTTGGTTCGGCGTGACATGCTCATTCGCCAAAAGCACTCGCAAAAAGAGAGATTCCCTTTTATCTGCCTTACAGTAGCTGTGTGAATTCCACAAGACGCATTGTACCGACGCCAGCAAATTTATGAATTTTTTTAATGCGCTACACAGTACAGTAGCTATGAACAAGATTTCGTGCTTTATTGATTTGACACACCTCTCCAAAGTTGACCTCCAGAACGGTAAAGTTGAGCTCAAGAGGCGAAGGGTCGTTCTCTAGAACAAACTTTAGGCTGTTGTGGAAACTCAGGTCCAATGCCTCGATATCATGAACTGTGTAAGCCCTGGAAGACAAGTTACGCAGGAAATGGAATGCAGTTTACTCTAAACCAATGGGACAGTATTAGTGAGGTGGTCTTATTTCAGCGGTTGAAAGGAACTGTTCTTGGAAAGAGAAAGTCTTTATTAGAGAGGGGTCCTCATTTCAGGGGTGTCCTTAGAGAGGGGTTCGACCTCTGTAATATCACAGAAACATATAGTATTATACCGGCCAAGCAGAGATTTGTACACATGACGGGCAAAGAAAACGTCCAGCAGATTTCCCTGAATATAGCGTACCCCACGAGTCGACCGGCAAATCGGAACCTTAAAAAATGACATCACCATTACATCATTACAAAATTTAGTCCCCCGTTCCGTACCATTTGAGGGCATCGGCGATGTGAATGGACTGGGGACATATCTGGAGGGTGTAAGAGCCCTGAGCGGAGTACTCAAACAGACCGTAGAAGGGATTGAAGAGGAGACGAGAGATTTTGAAGAAAAACTCTCGCTGAGGTCCGCCGTAGTCGAGCCTGTTTCAGGACGGGTTTGTGGTATCAGGACACACTTTTAGGACACCGCTTCAGGACAGTATGTGTGTGCTTACCCCTCTTCCGTGTCCCACGTAATGTTGCATTTCTTTCGTCGTAATCGGTCGGCCTTTGTACCCATGATGAAAACGGAAAGCATCTTCTAGTAAATGCTCCCTTCTCATACTTACTCTGTGTATTGTGTACAAGAGAGAGGGTTGAAAAAGAGAGGAAGGAGGGGGGAGGGGAGAAAGAAAGCAGGGAGAAACAGAAGAGAGAGAGAGAGAGAGGAGAAGGAGAGAGAGAGGGAGATGTAAGGACACCAGCAAGTCTTGTTCGTTTAGACCTACTCCAATTTCCTATGGTCTGAAGATGCATATCCATTCCGCTCCAAATTTCTCTGCAGAGCTTGAAGCTTTTCGATAAACGCTCGCCCTCTGGCCCCTGTAATCACATGACAATCACACACTGGCTTACAAGTGTCACATGACGATCATGTGACTCACCGGCCACGGCAGGAGGGAGGGGACGGAGGAAGAGAGGCGTGGCGAGGAACCTAACGAGGACGAGGGGGAGGAAGGGGAAGAGGGGGGAGAGTAGTCCAAGCCAAGAGGAAAATTAGTTCCTTGATTTGGTGATCGGTAGCTTCGAATTTCATCTGAATATCTCCTATAGTGAGACAACATTAATTCAGAGACTGTTAAAAAACAGAATCTTAATTGCATTCTTCCTCTAAATGTACTGCCACAAGTAGCAAGAGAATTTGTACAGACATTGTATGTATGTGTACCTGATGAGGCCGCTCCATGTGGTGTCCCAGATCATTCTCGCTGCGATCTGATTGGACGATCTGATCTCGGCTGCCACCGCTCTGTCCTCGGGCGAAAGGCTCTCCAGAAACGAGTCGAGGTCGGGTCTCGAGAAAAATCTACCGACTTCTCGTGCACTTGGTACTGATGGAGGAGAGGGAGAGATCAATAAAAGCTAAAAAAAACGTAGTTATTGACTCTCTCAGTAAAAGTGGAAAAGAAAGAGCTCGCTATTGTTCATGCTAATAAACTCACAAATGACAGGAGTTGAGTGTCTTTCCCCCAGTACACCAGGCAACATCCTCCTACATGGAATGAAGGAATGAAAACCTGGGATCACGGGAATGAGACGTCACAATTGGAACGAAACATGGGATCACGGGAATGAGACCACACAATAGGAATGTAAACGTGGGATCATGGGAATGGGACCAACCCACCTGGTGAAGTTCCTGAGGTCAGAACTGTCGGCAAGTGCTTCTTCAACCGAAGACACGCTGGACCCAGAGTCAAAAGTGGCGAAGAAAAGTTGCTGGTTGCTTGAGAACGTTCTGAACTCATTCAAACAGAACCGGTATGCATCGTTGGAGCGCATGTACTCCATTATACGCTGAATTGGAACACTAGCAACTGCAAGAGAGTTAAATTTTGGGATTAAAAAATTTACGGTCAATATTGCAGACTTACACGTGTGAGCTTCTCTGTCAATGTTTGTGTTTGAGCTGTGTGAGTGGGCGTGGCTTGTGTGGTGGGCGGAGTTTCTAGAGACCAGTGTCTTCGTGTTGGAGGATTTTGGAATGGGAGAGGGGGAGGAGGGGGAGGAGAGGGGGGAGAGTGAGGGGTTCGCACTAGGTTGGCGATAGAGGCAGCGAGCGATGGAGGAAGTGGAGAATGGGGAAGAGGAGGAGGGGGAGAGGGAGGAGGGAGAGAAGAGGGAGGAAGAGGAGGAGGGGGAGGAGGGGGAGAGAGAGAAGAGGGAAGGAGAGGAGGAGGAGGAGGAGGGGGAGAGGGGAGGGAGAGAAGAGGGAAGAAGAGGAGGAGGGGGGAGGGAGAGAAGAGGGAAGGAGAGGAGGAGGAGGGGGAGAGGATGCCACTGGAAAAATATTGTGCGAGATTTCCTCGTCGAACAGACTGCAAGCAAAAACACGGTAACCAAGGCAACGATCACATGACTATCAGCTGCTCACCTGATGATAATCATGATGTCTAAGAACAGGGTCTCCTCTTCGTTTTGCAGTCTCACCATTTCCGCCACTCCGTTAGTTCTTATACTCTCCAGTGCTGACCTGCACGCATACATGTCATTTACAAAAGACAGCGAAAATATTTTTTTTGGGGTAAAATTTGACCAAAACACTTTTGATACCTCAGTTCATTGGTAATTGGTTCAGAGTAGCGAGTCCTGATCTCATCCATGACTCCCGGCTGACTCATAAACGCCACCACCCTCTCCGAATAACCTGGTCATGTGGCAACACATGAATGTCATGTGACTTTAACAAAATTTCATGTGACCTCACACATCTGACAAAAATTCAGTGAAATGTCACGTGACCTCATACGAATGTCATGTGATCAACATGTGATGTGTGGTTACTTTGGGAAGTGGAGGGAGGAGAGTCGGTGTCGATGAGAGTGTGGGGAGGACGGGGAGGAATGGGAGGAGGGGAGGAGGGGCGGGGGAGGGGGAAGGGGCAGCTGGATCACGTGATCTCCTTCTGCGAGGCTGCGGCTGGTGGTCTGGCGAGGCATAGGGCCTGGAGCGACTCTAAATAATAAAAACGAGTACAGCATGCAACGATAACAGAAATCTTCTATTACATTTTTATGGGACTGAATAAGTACATTGAGATAAAGACAAGCCATTGGTCGATCATAAAAAGGAGTTTGCAAAAGTGCATGATACAGTTTTCGCCTAACAAGTGAAATGCACCAAACTCAAAAGATCTACTCCATTGCCGAGTCTCAATTTGCATATTCCGAAGGTTGCTGGGTACGTAGAGAGCAACAAAACACTCAGGAAACTGTCACTCACGGCAACTCCTCTGACTGAGGTCGACGAGATGGAGAGATTGTTGCCAGGATACGGGAGTCGTGGGTCTATGTACGTGGTGCGCTGGGTATGGTGGTCAACAAACACCACCTGATGAATGAGAGGGAGAGAGGGGGGGACACACAAAAAGAATGATGTAGTCAACGTAAATATATTCACGATGGTTAGTTTGCCTGTTCTTCCTCAAATCGTTTGCTAAAAGATTATACAAAACGTTTACGACACCCTTCTTTTCAATAAAGGTAAATATTTGCACTACACACTGCATATTATATACCATTTTGATGTATTAATACAGTAACCCAGAAATTAGCAGAGAATGAGAAGATGATTGGGAAGAAGAAAAGAAAACTTACTCGTCCGCTTCGGGTGTCCTTGCGTCTCTCCCAGCCAGCCGGCAGCTCACACTCGGTCCTGGCGAAGCTGTTGAGGAGTGCCACGAGCTTCGAGTTGTGCTGGTATCGAGGGAACTGGGAGTGGTCGCTGCGAATGGTCTGAACCAAACTCAGATCGCGTGTCTGTCCGACTCGGACCTCCGTCGTCTGTTCGTCTCCTGGAATTGGAGAATGGGGAATGAACGAATGGGTGAATGAAGGAATGGGAAATAGGTCAACGGAGGTGAACGGCCGGTACGAACCTTGGCAAACTGGTAGAGGTCTGGTCGAGTGAGGAACTTGGTGTGTTTGTGAAGTGAAAGCGTTGGAAGTCCTCGATTCAGGATCAACACTGGAAATACGGGTTAGTGGGCCACCGCACCTGTTGATCTTCTCGCTATCTTCTTCTCTCCTTCCTCCCTCTCTCCTCGATCCTCTCTCTCTTCTTTCGGTGTTGTTCTCCTCTATTCTTGTTCTGTGTCTCTTTCCCTCACTGCTCTCGCCTCTCCTCAGTTGTTACAACCACTTCTCGTCCCTCTTTCTCTTCAATGCTTGAGAGCTGGTGGGCTCTATTTAGAACGTTCACCATGGTGGCAGAAGAATTAACTGGTAAAATTGAGGACGAGGGATCTTCGTATGGGAGGAGCGTGACGGAGTAGTGTTACTCCGACGGAGTACAAGGTTCGGGGTGGGGTGATCAGAAAGTATGAACGGATCACTTGGTTGACGACACAAAATATTTCGATCAGACCTAAAATTTTAGGAGCCACACCAAAAAAATTACCAACACAAAAATCATACACCTAACCTTCTTACGAAGTGACTGATGTCTTCAACTGATACTTCAAAGTCTGAAAAAAATGTATATATAAATTTTTTTTACAAAAGTGTAAAAAAAACTGACTGGGTGGGAGACTTAGTTGAGAGTGTTCGTTGAGGAGCGGATGTGAGGAAAGGAGGAGAGGGGAGGGGAGGGGGAGAGGGACACGGTGAACTGCAGGCGACGCTGGTGGGCCGGGGAGCGCGTGTAGAGAGACTGAGACCCTCGCTGGAGGCCACGCCCACACAACTGGCTGCGGATCTGGTTCAGACGAGAACTGAAAGAGAACAGTTGTCACAGTCACAATTTCAGAAACACTGCTAACTTTAATGTAAACTCAATTGCAATTGGCAACTTCTTGCAAATAAGAAGACATACTTTTGTTTGCCAATGCATACACATGCATACACATGCATACAATGTGGAAATTATAAATCTCACTTCGTTTGTGGGTCGTGTGACAGCTGTCTTGACAGAGGGAGAGAGTCATTTGCAGCTGCTGTGAGAGGGGTCGCCCCCGCCAATTCCAATTGCTCGGCACCAGCCAGAGACAATGGAGGTTCATGAGTGGCAGTTGGTCCAGGGAGATTTTGAATCGATGACTCTGTAACTGCTGAACTCTCTGTCTCATTGCTGGTCGCTTGTTCTGCTTCCTCTCTCTGTTCTCCTCCCTCTTCTCTTCTCTCATCTTCTCCCCCTCTCCTTCCCCCTCTCCTTCCCCCCTCTCTCTCCTCTCTCTCCTCAGCCATTATTGTCGGTTGAGTGACTGTAAAAGTAAGTGTCCCTGTAACTCGATCGCTCGGTAACCGTTTTTGCAGCGGTAGAGTCAGTGTTCTATACAAACACAAAAAGACACTTGTAAAACAGAAAAAAGGCGAGAGGGAGATATTTTCTTACACGGATGATCGTCTCAGTAGTTGCGAGGCGGGGATCCTGGCTCTGCCGAGGAAATGGGTGAAAGATGGCCGACTAGCCACAAATTTATCTCTGACATCGATCTCTAGAACGTCAGTGGACACGACTCCAAACTCGTACGACTGAATAAAAGAAGACATATTCTTCAAAGAAGTATTGATGTACAGACTTAGTGAATGTTAAGTTTGCCCGGAACATAAGTAGCACATTCTAATTGATGACAAAACGATTCCCAAACCAAGAGTCGGGGTAACAGATAATTCCATACCTGGATCCATTGTGGGTGGACTGAGCCGAAACAAGGGTCGGTGACAACTCTCTGGGCGTGGCAGGCAGCGCGAAGTAGGCGTGGTCCCGGGACCACGCCCATCTTCAGAAAGGGGTCGGGTTTTCCGAACAGCTTTGTTCGCAAGTTGCTACAAAATATACCTGCCATACAACGACACACACACACACACATGATGTTTCTGTTTCATGACAGATTGAAAGGGAGTAGATAAAGTAAGCATATAAGCTGGCTTCATACAATACCCTTATAAATGAGAAAACCTAAACATTCGGAATTAAAAACCTTAGCAGATTTCAAATTGATCCCTGTCCACAAATCATAAATTTTGTTTGCTACTATCTATCTTGCGAACATTAACGTGGCATTACTGACGTTTGCCCTAGTGACATTTAGTGTACACATAAAGAAGAATAGAAACAGCCTATTTGGGACTGTTGGAGAGTTTATTGTAAGGAGGTCACCTTCAATCCTAATGGTGCAAGGCTCAGTAGATTGTGGAGCTAATAGCACTTGACTGCTGGTCGAGAAGTTTCTGTTAGTCACAGTTAGCATTGAGCTGCGGGCCAGACACGAGTTGTTGGCTTGGAAAATGGCAAAGAAAATGTCAGTCTGTTCACCTGTGCAGTCCAGGTAAAGAGAGAGAGAGAGAGAGAGTGTGAGAGAGAGAGAGAAAGAGAGAGACATGGGGGATGAAACCTGCTTGGTAGTTGTCTACCAGAAAAGTTTAGAGTGAGGTCTTTAGGTTATTTTGTTTGGAAAGTGTGTTGGATTTTTGACTGACTTGCTTCGAAGAGATTGTGGTCCAAATTCCATGTCACGTGACCATGTCTGTCTTGAGACTCTCCACGAAGGCGATAATCCAGGTACTGCTCAATGTCTTCTTCACCTGCATGAAAGCAGTGTTTCATTAGAAGAGAGAAAGAGAGGGACATATTTATATACTTACCCCTCTCATAAACGGCTATCCAGTCACTGGCGCTGGTTTGAACCGAGGGAATGTCCCAATAAACGCCCACCAAGTCTCCGACCATGGCGTGCGTCTTGTCGAGACGGAGAGTCCCACAAGGAGGGCCGCTCATGGCTGACAACCCCGAACTACTAATAAGAGACGAGTTTCGCGGGGTTACGCCGTCCCCGCGAGCTCGCAACCTTCCTTCTTCACCCCCCCAGCTGTCCTCCGTGTCCCATCCCTCCTCACTGCTGCTCTCGCCGGTGCTAAACAGCTCCGCCATCCACTAAAGGGCTCACTTTTAGAGGAAAAGTGACTCCGCAGTTTATTTAGTGCGCACCTTCTTACGATAGCTCCACCCACTTTTGGCACCGTGTAACGCGCATGCGCATTAAAAAAAAACCGCTGGCTAGCTAGCTGGGGGGAGAGAGAGCTAGGAGAGCGATGTCGGTCATCACTCTGCAGCTGGGCCAATGCGGCAACCAGATAGGTCGACAGCTCTTCACTACTCTACACGAAGACGCTCTGAGTGCGCCCGCCGTACGGAAGTCGACCTCCCCCGACGCGTACTGCGAAGTCTCTCTTTCGCGCTTCTTCGACGCCCGCCGCGGGAAAACCGCGCGAAGTTCGAACTCTCATGATCTACTGCGAGCCCGCGCAGTTCTGGTGGACATGGAGTCAAAGGCCGTTCATCAGACCCTCGCCGAGGCCGACAAAACCGGACGCTGGTCGTACGACGCCACCTGCGTGCACGCGCAAAAGCGCGGCTCGGGAAACAACTGGGCAAGCGGCTACCACAGCCGCGGGCCCTCGGCCGCTGAGCCAATCATGGAGATGGTTCAGTCTCAGGCGGAGAAATGCGACCAACTGAGCGGGTTCCTAGTCTTGATGAGCGTGGCGGGAGGAACGGGTTCTGGTGTCGGGTCATACCTCACCGAATGCCTACGAGATCAGTTCCCAAGCAATGCTGTAATGAACGCCATCGTGTGGCCGTACGCCTCTGGCGAAGTAATAGTCCAAGACTATAACGCGGTCCTGACGACCAAGCACTTACAAGAAGCGTCAGACTGTGTGATTATTCTGCAAAACGACTCAACTCCAAAAGGCCGCATCGAAGCTTTTGCTTCTCAAAGACATATCCTTCTCCGACCTCAACAGAATCATCAGCCATTCCCTCGCCGGTTTACTTCAGCCTTCGTTTGACATATCCTGTCTTCCTTCTCTAACAAAGCAAAGCCCTAGTCCCCTCCTCTTCAATCAGTGCTTGCTGCAAGATGTACAGACACATCTCTGCCCCTCGCCCGATTTCAAGATGCTCTCTCTGAAAAGCATTCCACAGATGCCGGAGCGATCGCAGGCGTACACTCGCTACCTTTGGTCGGGTCTCCTGAAACACATGCGGCAGATGCTCGCGTGCGATGCCCCCATTGAAGAAGGCATGGACTGGACTGTGGGTAGTGGTGACTCGTCACTGCCTTTCTTCACCTATGAAACTGAGGGAGAGTCGAACAGACGTGCCCGCCAGACATCAAGGGGGATGAACAAGTCACTTGCGAATCTTTTGGTCGTTGAGGGGAAATGAGCTCGAAAGTGTGGAAAAGTCTATTTTTTCTGATCGATCTCTGTACTGTCAGTGGGCTCCTCCGGATGTATCCTGCCGTGTGTGGTGCAGTAGACGCCCTTTCAACAAGTACGAAAAGTCTTGCACGCTCCTGAGCAACAGTCAAGGTTGCGTTGGTCCGTTAGATACAGCATGTAGGAAAGCTTGGCAGATGTACACTTCCAGGGCCTATGTGCATCAATACCTTCAGAACGGGCTCTCAGAACAGGAACTGTTGGACTCGTTTCTTGGCGTCGAGCAAGTCATCAAGTCCTATGCAACGATTCAGTGAAAAGTAAATGAAAAGCACTAAAGTGCAAACCCTCGGCGAACTGCGCATGTGCGGTACCACTAATTGATGGGCTGGGCTTTTTATGCCTCTATTCGTGGTATCCCGCTAGTAACTCGCGGAGAGTCTAACACGGGCTAGCTACAGTAGTAAATAGCATGCAGGAGTCGATACATACCCTTCGTTGTGACTTGTTGTGCCTTCAAGACACACAGAGCGAACGGACGCGGTCGAAGTAAGCCTGTGCTAATTTACATATTGGCTTGTTCACTTGGTTTTCACGGCATAACTTTTACGAAAATCTCCTTTTTTAAAATCAACCCAGTGTAGCACTGAACCCGATCATTTCGCTATTTACCTGATTTCGTGCGCGCGGTGGCAGAAAACGTGGTAACAGACAGACAGACAGATCAGACAGGACAACTACCCTAACCCTCGCTGCGCATGCGCGCCGAGGGTTAAAAAGCCGAAGAAGCGCTTGCGCATGCGTAGTGTTGGGATCGTCACATGATCGATGACAGAACCGCAGCTCGAAAACACGCGTGATTTCACCGCTCGATCGACCGTGCAGCAGACAGCTACTCACTCAACCCTATATACCTTCTGTGTCGCAGTTGTGCCTGTCAGCCTGCGCGAAGATCACGATGCGTGTTCTCCTTGCCCTTGCTCTTCTGTCGGCTGTCTCCGCATCTCCGTTTTTACCGAGCGTCGTTTGTCCGGACGGCCAAAGCCAATGCCCTGATGGAAATACGTGTTGCAAGCTGAGCAGTGGACAATGGGGCTGCTGTCCTCTCCCTAACGCCGTCTGTTGCAGTGACGGAGAACACTGCTGCCCAAATGGCTATACCTGCGACGTCTCAGCTGGTACTTGCACCAAGCAAGGCAAAACCATCGATCTCTTCACAAAAATCGAGTCTAAAGCACGCAGCGTCATTTGTCCGGACGGCCAAAGCGAATGCCCTGATGGAAATACGTGTTGCAAGCTGTTCAGTGGGCAATGGGGCTGCTGTCCTTACCCTAAGGCCGTCTGTTGCAGTGACGGAGTATACTGCTGCCAAAATGGCTATACCTGCGACGTCTCAGCTGGTACTTGTACCAAGCAAGGCAAAACCATCGATCTCTTCACAAAAATCGAGTCGAAAGTACGCAACGTCGTTTGTCCGGACGGGCAAAGCGAATGCCCTGATGGAAATACGTGTTGCAAGCTGAGCAGTGGGCAATGGGGCTGCTGTCCTCTCCCTATGGCCGTCTGTTGCAGTGACGGAGAACACTGCTGCCCAAATGGCTATACCTGCGACGTCTCGGCTGGTACTTGCACCAAGCAAGGCAAAACCATCGATCTCTTCACAAAAATCGAGTCGAAAGTACGCAACGTCGTTTGTCCGGACGGCCAAAGCGAATGCCCTGATGGAAATACGTGTTGCAAGCTGAGCAGTGGGCAATGGGGCTGCTGTCCTCTCCCTAACGCCGTCTGTTGCAGTGACGGAGAACACTGCTGCCCAAGTGGCTATACCTGCGACGTCTCGGCTGGTACTTGCACCAAGCAAGGCAAAACCATCGATCTCTTCACAAAAATCGAGTCGAAAGTACGCAACGTCGTTTGTCCGGACGGCCAAAGCGAATGCCCTGATGGAAATACGTGTTGCAAGCTGAGCAGTGGGCAATGGGGCTGCTGTCCTTACCCTAAGGCCGTCTGTTGCAGTGACGGAGTACACTGCTGCCAAAATGGCTATACCTGCGACGTCTCGGCTGGTACTTGTACCCAGCAAGGCAAAACCATCCCTTTCCTCCTCAAGCAACCACCCATCTTCAAATGGAAGAAATACCAGTGGGTTTAGAGAGAAAAGCTCAAGACACTTAAAACTTGTCTAGATTGTATGACACGTACATGAACTTTAGGACTACTTAACTCTTACTCTCGATTTACATGAACAAAATTTTGTTTTCACTAAAGGGAGAGATTTTGGAAAAGCATGTGTGGGGAAAGGATACTTCACACATGTGCCATGACCAACACAAACATATATAGATTATACACCGCCACAGGAACATTGATTTAGACCTTACGAAGCCATACATTACACAGCCACACAAACGCACAGTTTTAGACTTTATGAAATGCATGCGGGTTAGCGGAAAATGGTCACATGGTTTCTATGAATCTGCCCCCCAACAGAGGACTGTCTACCAGCCACTTATGAATACTCCCAAGAGAAGCCACACCATGCAAACCAAAAATCACGGGTTGTTGTGGGTGCATAAGATCCTGCAGAGTTTGCCCATAACAACATGTATGTAGCACATAGGGACAGACTTTCTAAAAATGACTCCCAAAGAAAATGAAAGGAACCGTTTTTTGTTTTCATTTTCGGGAACTGTGTGTGTACAGGAAGGTTTGGGGAAAAGTTTCCCCCACAACACGCAAAAGCACAAGTCCACAAGTCCACAATGGACAGGATATCTGATAACAACTCAATTAAGATAAGCCCTAGTGGCTGGCAAAGGGATTTTTCAAGGGAAGGTTCAAAGTTTATCAGGAATCAAGAGTGATTATACATATCAGCCTGTTTTCCAAAAAATCTGGAAAGGGGAGGCTGAAAGAGATTACACACAATTACATCATCGATACAATCCCAAAAACAGAGTCATTTGATAAGTCAGGTGTCAAACTCCACCCACATTCCCCAGTGGTCGCTAGGGAAACGGCCGCAGTCGTGCAAACGATCTTGCCCCACCAGTTCAAAGTGCGTCGGTCTCAGCGTCCCACCAGTAGGAGACGTGCAGTAGACCCGGTCGTATCTTGCCTGTGGCCTGCTGGGATAAGGCCAGTTGAGGTTGTCGTTCGTCTTCAAATCCCAAGTAAACTTTGACTCCATGTCGCTCCCGCATGCCTCCCAGGCATCAAAAACCCCATCGGGGACTTTGACGCTTTTTACCTCTGCTTCACGTACGTTCAAGTCCCCGCCGAATATACAGGACTTCCCTTCGCCTCTTGCCTTTAGCATCGCGTCGAACGCTGCACGAAGCTGATGCTTTCTCTCGGCCGAATAGTCCTTCATGCTCTCCAGGTGTGAGGTGAGGAGAAGATAATCAGAGCCGTGAAACGAGAGGGGCAGTTTTATTAACTGGCGACCCATGTAACTCCCCGGGAAAGACTGAGAAGTGAGCGACCCAGCCACTAGGGCTCCGCTAGGATCTCGCTTCACGAGGATCGCCACAAAGTAGGGCTCCGGCGGGACACTGGGGGCAAAGACGTGGTAGTTTGGCAGTTTCCGCTGCAAATGGATAGAGTGGGGGCGATGACCTCTTGGAGGTAGACGACATGGGGCTGCTTGAGCAAGACAGACTGGCAGACTGCGGTGGTTCGTTCCTCCAAGTCTCGCTCGTCTAGACCGTCAATGTTCCACGATAGGAGTCGCAGAGCATTCCTGCAGATGTATACATTATCATTCGTGTCAACATGTACAAATAGCATGTCAACATGTACAAGTAGTATGTCAACATGTACAAGTAGCATGCCAACCCCTGCACAAACCTAGATTCTGTGTGTGGTGACCAATAGAGGTACACCTGTAATCTAACACACCTGCTGGTAGAACCTCCTTCTGCCATGCTCAGACGGCCGGTGCAGATTGATATTGCAAACCGCGCAGACCTCTTTCACGTGGTATGCGCATGCGCATACGCGCGCACCCTAGTTTAGTTCGGGTGGGGCTCGTAGAGTGGTAGCTGGCCGGTCGATCGGAGATCTCATGTGTGTATTTATCCTCAAATGGAAACATTTGGGAGCTCATAATGTTATGGCAGAGGGTTTTTTTACAAGAGCTCGGCCATCATGGGGAATCTGAGGTGAGTTTTTGCTGCGTAACTAACGCGTCAAGTACAAGTTTTGTGGCTTCTTTTCGGCACCTCCCGAAGCCCAGCTTATAGTTGAGAGCCAGAGTGAAGTAACTATGTATGCATATACCACGTCTATGGCTAATTGAAACTCTTAACTATAGCAATGGAAACCTTTCATTATGCAAATAGCTGTCTACATCAATGGAATGTCCTACATTGGTTTCTGTTTCTTCTCCCGTTTCTTCTGCAGTTCTCCAGCTGAATCGGTTGCTCAGAGTGTCAGAAGAAGAGCGTCACATGGAGGTGAAACGGACACCAACACCCTCCACATTCTCTCCTGGAACATTGACGGACTGTGCGGGCAGTTCACCAATGAGAGGGCCGCAGTTGTGTGCGACGTGATCGACGAACGGAAGCCCGAGGTGGTCTATTTGCAAGAGATAGTGGGTCCTACATGGAACCTCCTGACCAAGAGATTAGGGAACGCTTACTTTCTCTACCGCGATGAGGAAATTGCCACCTCGTGGCACTATTTCTGTGTCTTGCTAATCAGGAAGAACTCTGCAGTCGTACCCAAATCAAACCACCCCGAAATCCTCCGCTTCCCCGAGAGTCAGCAGAAACGCTACCTAATCCAAATGCGTGTTAATTTCAGGGGCATCCCCATTCTCCTGCTAACCTCTCACCTAGAGAGTCTGGTAAGATACGCAGGAGAGCGGAAAAACCAGCTGAGGACGTGTTTTCGGATAATGAAAGAGGAGCTAGGGAGGGAGCCAAGAGGGACGTCTATACTTGGAGGTGATCTCAACCTGATGGACAAGGAACTGGCACAGATTTGCGGACTGCCCGACGATTTCTATGACGTTTGGGAGAGGTGTGGGTCCGACTACAGCGAGAAGTATACTTGGGACTCGAGTGAGCCGCGATTTCGACTCGATCGGCTGCTGTGCTGCGCCAGTCAAGACGTGAAGTTGGTCCCCTCGCTCTTCCAGGTCGTGGGAAGGGACAAGGTGCAGAGGTGTGGTGACATGCACCCCAGTGACCACCTTGGCATCTGGGCCGAATTTGAGCTCCATCCATAGCCCATTAGTGTATAATTATAGTGTATCATTGAGTAAATAATATCACTGTGTGTTTTGCAACAGATTTCATTTTCAGTTTATCGTCTCCGGTTGTTTCTGCGTTCCATTCTGCGCATGCGTCATTAGCAGCACACTTTCACATCAAATCAGTCCACCCAAGTTAGATTGAAGGAAATACTTTGCTTTCTGTTGGATAATTAGAAAGTAGTAAAACGGTGATAGAGAAGCTATCGATGCATTCACCTCGATATTTCGTAGGACCACTTCGGGTTGGGTGTCACGTGAGCACTTTTTGAACTCGAGTCGCACCGCGCTTCTGAAGAAGTCTTTGTCGGTGTACTCGAGGCCGTTTCCACGTCGCAGAATGGCGCGGTACAGTCGCAAAACCTCTCGACTTGCACCCGACATGCACACGAACCGTTTTTACGCAGGCCGAGACGGGCATGCGCAGTTGTGGCAAAGTAATTGCGCATGCGCAATGTAAATTCCTCGAGTCAAAGCGTGTCCGGGAACAGGGCGTGGGTCGGAACTCGGAAGTGTTTCTCCGTGCAAGAGAGGACAAGCAATCGCTTCTAGCCTCGGGAAGTTCTACCGAAGAAGCCGCTGGTGGAGTCCGCGAGGGAGCCTTTACCTGTGCGTGCGCAGCTCCCTCAACTTCGCCGCCAGGGACCTTTAGGCGAAGAAGTGAAGCATGGCCTCCTTCAGCTCGACCGAGTATGGGAAGACGGACTTTGTTCTGCTGGACCAGCTCACGGAGGAGGCCTTCATGCAGAACCTGAAACTCCGGTTCAAAATGGGAAAGATCTACTCTTACATCGGTGAGCCCGCCGGCGGACACCACCACATCACTGATATGATCCCTCCAACTTTTGTCTAAGACACCTGCTCACCACTTGCTGACAGCTGCTTTCTATGATATTCTTACAGCCCCAAGCCATACTAACTTCAGAAAATTCAGTTGTCACCTTTTTCATATCTCTTCTCCCCCTCCCCTTCTCTATGAACAGGTGAGGTAGTTGTATCTGTCAACCCCTACAAGCAGATGGCAGTGTACGAGACTCAGTACGTGGACGATTACCGAGGAAGAGAGATGTATGAAAGAGAGCCGCATATCTTTGCTCTGGCCGACGCAGCCTACCGCTCCATGAAGCGAACTGGGCGGGACTGCTGCATTGTGATATCCGGTATACCATGACCCTCTCCCTCACTCACCTCTCTCACCCTCTCTCTCCGTCTTAACAAGCCAAATTAGGAGAACAATGTTACCCCCTCCCCCCCTCTCTCTCTCTCTTCCACCTCTCATCCAAAGAACAATCTATTACCCCTTTTCTCGCTTCCTTCTCTATATTCCTTCTTCCCCTCTCCCAGTCTAAGAGCCTTTCCTCTAAGCCAAATTGGCAGAAGTCAGACGAAATATACCACAACTTCTGAGTCATTACCTAATCCCTTCAGTCCATTTATATACTACATTTAGGTAATGTGTTTCCTTGGTATATACATATGCACGAGTTTATAGATTGCCATGGCGATGATTGCCATGGGGATGAGTTGCCTTGGTACTATTATACTTAGATTTAGGTGGCCATGGTAATGTGTTTCCATGGTACTATGCCCACTAAGACTCAGAGTGGCGTAAGAAGCTCCAGAAGCCAAGTACTATTGAGTTGAGAGGAGGACAGGTGGACAGAGAGAGCCAAAAATGGATGGGAATAGCTCTTTGCCTGCATTCCTAACGCATGATCTCTTTCTTTGTGTGTGTGTGTGTACATGAGAAATGCACAGTAGTGTATAGCTATACAGTTGAACTCCTCTGAAAGGATGCCCCTGAAATCATTACACTTCTTTACAAATGCGCCATTTCTTTCCCCAAGAACAGTTCTTACATGCAATTTAATTTAACCCCTGCATTATGCTGTAATGTACCCCAAGTGTGACTGTTTATGCCTTATTTGGTGGCAGTTGAGCCCGTATCTCACTGAATAGTGAAAGTTTCCTCGTTTCGTGTTGTAGAAAGTGTTGAGATGTCAGCTTGCGAGTTTCACAACTACAATCAAAGTATGAGCAAACGTCTGTTTGTTTGTAAGCATACAACTATCCCTTGAGCTGTAGCATTGAGTAGCCATTAGGGGGTTGGGGGTGTTTGGGGCGAATGCGAGGGGAGAGTATGCTGGGGGACCGTTCACCGTCGTGGGGGCACGTTGGTGCAATATTATCACCAAACACGCGACGAAGGCGCAGAGGGCGGACATACAGGTCGCCGAAAACCTACATTTACTGAGCTGACAGGGGAGGAGGACGCGTTTATCTGCTCTTGTTTATGGGCTCGCGCCGTCGTGTTTTCGTGTCGTAAGAAAAGGGGGGGGCGGCAATCTTTGGCCGTCTG
>CASHTH010000636.1:0-57643 GCA_030341885.1 Geodia barretti
CCAATCCACCGAAGAGATGAGTGTGACGATGGGTTGAAGGTGTAAGAAAGCACTCCTTTGCTTCTGGGGTAATGGTTTGTGAAACACCAAACCGAACAAAAAAAGAGCTCCAAGCGAATGCTACCACACAACTATCCCGACCGCATCCAAATCGCCTTCGACGACCACCGCCTGGTGGCCAATGCTGGGCTGCGCCTGCCCCTCACCTCGGCCCAGCGCTTGGGGCTGGGTGAACTCGTCGATAGCCACGTTGACCTGGGGGACGTGCCAGGTCGGGCGAATACTGGAGACAAGATGCTGACGCTGGTGGCGTCGGCCCTGGCCGGTGGCGACGGCATCGACGACGCCGACGTGCTGCGTACCGGCTGGACCGGGCGGGTCCTGTGCTGCACGGCGAAGGCGCCGTCCACCCCGGGCACCTTCTTGCGCAGCTTCCGGTGGGGCTACGCTCGTCAACTGGACCGAGTGAGCCGGGAGCTGCTGGCTCGGGCATGGTCGGCTGGGGCGGGATTGGGCAGTGGGCCATTGACCATTGTTGACTCCACCGTCTGTGAGACTTACAGACTGGGCAAGGAAGGAGCCCGCCACCACGGCTACACCGGCTACAGGGCTATCACCCACTACTGACCATCGTCACCGGAACCGACGGCGTGCTGATGTCCGGACTGCGCCAGGGTCGGGCCAACACGGCGCGGGGCACCGCCCACTTCCTGAGTGAAACCGTGGGACGAGTGCGCTACGGCGGGGCCACCGGACAACTCACCGCGCGTGCCGACAGCGGCTTTTGCACCCACGCCATCGTCGCCGTCTGCCGAAAGCTGGATGTCCGCTTCTCCATCAACGTGCGCCAACACCAAATCTTGCGCAATCTCATCGAAGCCATACCCGAAGGGGACTGGACGTCCATACTCTTTTATCTTGACTTTGGCGGTGGAGCCGAGCGCGGCAGACCGTCATCCCCTGGGTCACGACAGACCGTCCAGTAGCGAGGGTCGCCGCGCTCCCTGCGAGCAGAGCCCGAACAGTTGCCGGGGCCAATCGAGCCCGCATCGTGCAAGGACGGGCCAGCGCTCACACCGGAGGTACAGATGGAAGAGAAACCGAGATACGTAGGCATTGATGTCGCGAAGGCGCAGGTGGATGTTGCCGTCCGGCCTACGGGACAGACACGGGCCGCGTCTTACGACGAGACCGGCGTCGTGGAGCTGGTTTCCCTGATGGTGGATCTGGGTGATTAACGACAATAAGGAATGCTGGCCTGTTGCCTGACGCGTCACATGCGCAACCAGAGCCGACAACCCGATCCGCCGATGACCTCACTCCATTCGTGAGTTGCGCGATTGGACTCTACCTGGAATCAATTGATTTCGCGGCCTGCCACGATCTGCTGGCCGATATGGCGACGGCATACGATGCAGACATTGCCACTTTCATGAGCTGCATTGCCGGCATCAGCGCCGGAGGGCTCGGTTACCTTGGCTGCCTGGACCTAATTCAACGCGGGGACGAAAGGTAACAGCCGTTTGGTAGGCCCGTGAAGGAAGCGGGTGTCACTGTGGGATGGCGGCTAGCGTGATCTGATTAAGGTCAGGGTAGCGATGTATAACCTCTCGCTTGGAGAGACTTGTGAGTAGTCGAGGATAGATGTCTCGGCCTGGGCGAGCTGTGCGATTGCCTCGTCGGTGGTGAAGGCAGCGTTGTGGTCATAATCGGCCAGGTAGCGGAAATGTTGTATTTTGCTGAACGTGTCCGCGAAGCTCCGGGCCGGAACGGAGAGTTCATGGCGGTGTCTCTGGAGTTCGCGGTGGGCGGTGCTGTGGTCGAGTCCGCGGTAAACCCGCGACCAAGCGGAGGCGTTTATCGCGTTGCTGGGCGAGCTGATGAGTGTGGAGGCATTGTTCTCTGCCAGTGCGTGGAACAAGGCGTAGTAGGCGTTGCTAATTGCTCTGCGAACGTGTTCGTCGGTGGCAATATGCTCCGCTAGTTGCGGGTTCAGTAGGTCGCGTCCTGCCTGGATGAGGTTTCGCCAATCAACTGGGGTTGGCGGCGAGCTTCCGGATACGGTCATCGGCTGAGCTCGCTCCGGCTGGGATAGGAGATGTGCGGTGGGTGAAATATTCCGAGCTGCTCCAGGAGGGTGTGCATATCGCTGCTGAACTCGATCGTTTTTCGAGGGTCGAGTTTTGGATGGTCATCATCAAGGACCACCCGGATATGCACGAAGTCCTCGTCGTATGGGCCGGGCCGGTTCTGCGCTTTCACATCGCAGATGATGAAGTCGTGGGACAGGTACTTGGGCAGCTCATCCCTGATTATGCTGGCGATTTTTTCGAGGGTTTCAGGAGTGGCGGTCATGTTTCCAACCTCTGGGCATTTTGGTGGAGTTTGATGATATTTCGCGATTGCGAGAAGGGTCAAGCGAAGCTGCGCCAGGATCGAACTGCCGGCGGTCGTGGGTTAATCGCCGGGACATTTTTTAGTTCAAGACCCGAAGGTTCAGTACCCAAAAACCTGATTTTTGCGCAACGCCAATTTTGGGAACTATCATGCTCCAGCCATCGGCGCGTACCAACCGCGAGGGGCGCTGAGGTACAAGCGCTCGCGGCGAGGGAAACCGACGCGGTAAACAGGACGAACGAACCGCGATGAGTACCGGGTTTACGCGGTTGCGCCGGCGCGCGTCATGCGGTCGAGTTGGGCGGCCAGCACCGGTAGCAATCTTTCCAACTGCCCGCGATGGGTTTCGCCCATGAGGCAGATCTGGAGCCAGTTGCGCCGGCGCAGGTAACCGCTGGCGTAGGAGGTGTAAAAGCCGTGGGACTCCAGGTCCCGGCCCATCTCCAGGGCCTCAAGACCGCGATCAGCCAAGGAGCGTGAGGGCAGGGCGATGGTGGTTACCGCGCCAGCGCTCTCTTCCTCGGCGGCCACCACGGTGAAGCCCAGGTCGCGCAACTGCCGGCGGAGCCAGCGGCCTTCCTGGTCGATGCGGGACAGCAGGGTTTCGGACTGGCGGGCAAGGCCGGCGTCCAGCGCCGCCAGCAGGTTGGAGGACAGCGTGAAGGGCACCGCGCCGCTGTCTTCGCCGGCGCAGTGCAGCCCCAGGTCCAGGTAGCGCGGCAGGGTTTCATCGGACTCGGGCCGGTAGCCGGAGAACACCACGCCGAGGCCCGGGTAAGCGGCGAGGGCCTTGCCGCTGGCTCCGCTGGCCAGCCACACGTCGCTGAGGTCCACCGGCGTCGCGCCGATGCTGCTGATGCAGTCCAGGGCAAGCCGGGCGTCGTGTCGCTGGCACATTGTTTTGAGGCGGGCCAGGTCGGCAAGGGCTCCGGTGGAGGTCTCACAGTGGGGCATCCAGAGCCAACCCGCGGGCTGTCCGTCCACCGCCTCGGCCAACGCTCCTTCAATGCGTTCATAATCCAGGGGGCTGCCCCATTCGTGCTGCACGGCCGTGTAGCGCAGGCCCATGCGGTTGGCGTGATCCAGCAACCGTTCGCCAAACTCTCCGGACGTAACGACCACGCCCGGCGCATCCAGGCGGGACAGCTGGGCGGCGACCACGTCGTTGGCCAGCGTGCCGGAGCCGACCATCACGGCGCAGTGGTTGGCGTTGGTGAGGGCGCGCAGCCGCCGGCGAACGCTCTGCATCAGGTTGGCAAATTCCGGAGAGCGATGTGAAAGCGGCGGACGCTGAAAGGCCCGCACCACCGCCTCGGGCATTGCCACCGGGCCCGGCGTCAGGATCACCGGCTCGCCGGTGGGCGCGTCCACCTGGTCGTGAAACAGGCCGGCGAACTCGGCGCCCACGTTGCCCACGGGCCGGTACATGGGCTGGTAGGGCGCGGCGTCATCACCGACGACGGGGCCAAAGGGGATGAAGCCGATGTGCCGATACAGGGCCTGCTGGGACACCCGCCCGGACATCACCACGTAGTCGTATCCGCCCTCGTGGCAGTAGTGGGCCATCATCGTGAGCAGGCCGGTCAGGACGCGAGAGCGCCGCATATCCGGTCGCACAGTCAGCAGGCGTACCTCGCACACCCGGGCGCCCTCCGCCTGGGGCAGGTACTCTTCCAGACTGCCCAGCTTCTCGTCCAGGGAAAAGGGCCGGCGGTCGCGGACACAGATCATGCCCACGAGATCCTGGTCCCGGCGGCAGATGAAGTAGGTGTTCTCGTCGTGGAAGCGGTCCACCAGCGTGCCGGCGTCGTTGGATGGATGCTGGGGCACCTCCTCGACGAAGAGGCATAGTTCAGCTGGGAGATTTCCTCGAACTCCCACGGCTCGTCGGCCTGTTTGAACGTCAGCCGGGGAGCATTGTCGTTACTGCCGTTCGTGGATACTTCGTCCACGGGCAGCGACCCCGACTCCGCGACGTTGCGTTGCGTCATATCCATCACATACGGCTGGGACGGCATCCTAGCTGGCAGTGGCCCATTATACTGGGAACAATCAATCAATTATCGGAGGTTATCAAGGGTGGTTTTACCATAAAATCCCACAATGCACACTATTGTCCCCGTGGGATATAATGCGGCTAAAGGTAAATCGCAAATCGCCAACATGGGAGGTATCGATATGGCCCACACACCGAAGCAGCTTGGTCACCTGGTCATCAAGGTCCGGGACATCGAGCGCAGCGTTGATTTTTACACGAATGTCCTTGGCCTCACGGTGATGACCGGGCGCCCGGGCGGGATGACATTCCTGTCCGCCGACACCACCATGTCCCATGAGCTGGCCCTGGTCCCTCTGGGCATGGACGCGCCCGGCCCCGAGGACCGGCGGGTGGGCATGGCCCACATGGCCTGGCAGATGAACTCTTTCCGCGACCTCAAGGAGCTCTACCAGCGGTGCAAGGACCACGGCGTCCGCTTCAAGCGGCTCGGCGACCACGGCATCTCCATGGGCGTCTATATCTTCGATCCGGACGACAACGAGATCGAGATCTACTACGAGGCTCCCGAGGCCGAGTGGGGCAACAAGGAAGGGTTCCTGTTCGACGGGAATTTCCCGTGGCAGTTGGAGCCTATCGAGGAGCCGGCAGCGGTGGGCGCCGACGACTAGACAACCGTCGCGACAATCACCGGCCGATCGTGGGGGCGAATATTATTCGCCCCCACTAAGCGTATACAGGACCACGGGATGGGTCCCTGCCCGCTCCATAGCAGAAGCAATCGCTCGCCCAACGGCGACGGCTGCGGAGTACGGTTCAGCCGACGGCTGCTCCAGCTCGGACTGCCGGCGTTGGTTGCCGTGGCTATGGTGTTGAGCATCGCCTGTGCGCTGGACCCGGCGTTCCGGAAGGCGAAAGAGGGCAACGCAAAACTCATGGAAGGGGAGCTCGACGGGGCCATTGAGGCTTACGACGCCGCCATCCAGGCCGACCCGGAGCTATCGGAAGCGTACAACAACCGGGGCCTCGCTTACGCCCACAAAGGCGAGCTACTGACCGGGCCATCGCAAAACTACGACGCGGTCATCCGCCTCGACCCGGCATGGCCCGCGCCCTATTTCAACCGGGGCGGCACCCGCCACGACAAAGGCGAGTATGACCAGGCCATTTCGGACTACAGCATCGCCATCATACTCAATCCGGAAGATGCCGACGCCTATGGCAACCGGTGCGGCGCTTATGTCGACACCAACGCCTTTGACCATGCCATACAGGACTGCGGTGCGGCCATCCGGCTTGATCCCGAATTTGCGCCAGCCTACTGCAATCGGAGTCGCGCTCTCCGGGCGCTGGGGAATGAACAAAGCGCAGCTCAGGACCGCAGCGCGGCCCTGGCGCTGGGACACGATTGCAAACGGTGAGTGATGCCGATTATTGAGATGGACCGAACGAGCTACGACTACATCGTCATCGGCAGCGGGATCGCCGGGCTGAACACCGCGCTGCTGGCGGCCGAGCACGGCAGCGTGCTGGTGGTGACCAAGGGCCGGATTGACGACTGCAACAGCCGGTACGCCCAGGGCGGCATCGCGGCGGCTATCGGCCCCGGGGATTCGGCAACGCTGCACGAGCGGGACACCCTGGAAGCCGGCGCCGGCCTGTGCAGTCCTGAGGCGGTGGGCGTTCTCACCGGGCAGGGGCCGGACAGCATCGCCGGCCTGATCCGGTGGGGCGTCCCCTTCGACACCATCCACGGGCAGATCGCCCTGGGGCGCGAGGGCGCGCACAGCATGCCGCGGATCCTGCACGCCGGGGGCGATGCCACCGGCCAGCACATCGAGGACACCCTGGCCCACCGGGTGCGAATATCAGAGCGCATCACGGTCCTGGAGTACACCCACGCCATCCGCGTCTGCGTCGCCGACGGCGCGGCAGCCGGCGTCGAGGTGATGGGAACCAACGGCGACACCGGCCGGCAGGTGTTCCAGAGCGACGTTGTGGTCGTGAGCACCGGCGGGGCCGGCCGGCTGTATCGCTACACCACCAACCCGGAGGTGGCGACCGGCGACGGCGTGGCGTTGGCATACCTGGCCGGCGCGGAGGTGATGGACATGGAGTTCTACCAGTTTCATCCCACCGCGCTATGGCTGGAGGGCGCGCCCACCTTCCTGCTGTCGGAGGCGATGCGCGGCGAGGGGGCGATACTGCGCAACGCGCACGGAGACCCTTTCATGGCGTCCCATCACGCCATGGGAGACCTGGCGCCCCGGGACGTGGTGTCGCGGGCCATCGCGTCGGAGATGGAGCGGGCCGACGGCCGGCCGGCGATGCTGGACATATCGCACCTGCCCGCCGCCACGGTGGCCAGCCGCTTCCCAACGATCTACGCCGAGTGCCGGCGGTACGGGCTGGACATCACCCGGGAGCCCATACCTGTGGCGCCGGCGGCGCATTACATGATGGGCGGCATCCGAATCGACACGTGGGGACGGACCAACGTCGACGGCCTGTACGCCTGCGGCGAGGCGGCCTGCGCGGCGGTCCACGGCGCCAACCGGCTGGCGAGCAACTCGCTGCTGGACACGCTGGTGTTCTCCCGTAGGCTGGTGGAGGCGACGCTGGGCAACGCGCCGGAGTATGAGGCGTCGGACGAGAGCGACGGCAACACGCGCGCCGGGCTGGCGAACCGGGCCATGGTGTGCACCACCGTGCCGGAGCGGGGGAAGGAGAACCTGCGGGACCTGATGTGGCGCAACGTGGGCATCGCGCGCAACGGCACGCGGCTGCTGCTGACCGCGCGGATCCTGAACCTCTGGCAGCGCCAATATTATGGGACATCCGGGCCCGCACCGCAGGCTGCGGAGGACTTTGAGCTGCGGAACATGCTGGTGGTGGCGCGGCTAATCGTCGAGGCGGCGCTGCAACGGCGGGAGAGTCGCGGCGCGCACTACCGCGAGGATTTTCCCGAGCCGTCGGAGGAATGGCGGCGGCACATCGTGCTGAGGGATTAGGGCGATACGCCAAAACCGGCAGCAGGGAGGGCGCGTAGATGGTCTGGTTTCGCACGTTCAACATAGTGGCAATGTCAATCCTGGCAGTGGCCCTGCTGGCGTGCGGCGGCGAGGAGCCGGTCGCTGCGCCGGCAGCAGTAACGATGATGCCGACGGCAATGGCAACGGAGTCTGTGCCTACGGACACGCCCGCTCCCATGTTGACGGCGGTTCCAGTCGCGCCGGCGGTAACAGCCACGGCAACTTCGGAGCCGACGGCTGCACCCATTCCCACGTCTACCGCCACGGCAACTCCCAGTCCGACGGCCACGCCTACGCCGGTGCCGACGCCGACACCCACTCCGAAACCAACGGCTACCCCCCGACCAACCTCAACGCCGCGTCCGACCCCGACGCCCACGCCAGTGCCGACGCCGACACCCACTCCGCGCCCGCCGGTGGGGCCGGGAACGGAGCAGCGTAACGTCATGCTGCCGCTGGCCGGCGAGGTGCAACTGACCATACAGCGCAGCCAGCCCGGCGCGGCACGCAGCATGGACCTGCTCGAGCACACGGTGCGGACGATCGAGGAGTTCATGGGAGAGCCGTTCCCGGTCCGTTACGTCGGGATCCTCTTCAAGGATGCGGTCCACGCTGCGGAAGGTAGTGCAGGCACCAACTTCGGGCACGTGATCGCGCAGCGGGCCAAGTACGACGTCGACGACGGCAGCCGGGAAGCCCGGGTACTGCCCAGTTTGACCGCCCATGAGATCGCCCACTACTACTGGGGAGGTGACGAGGACTGGATCGACGAGGGGGCGGCGACGTTCATGGAGTTCATCGTCGAGAACGCGCGCACCGGCGCGCCGCTAACCGCCGATAAGTATCCCTGCGCCGTTTTCGCGACCCTGGGTGAGGTTGATCGGAAAAATCCGCAACACCCATCGGACGGCGGTCCGTGGAAAGAATTTCGATGCAACTACTCGATGGGGGAACGGCTGTTCCTGGATCTGTACCGGACGCTGGGGCGGGAGCAGTTTCGGGAGGGGTTCCGCAATCTGTACCTGGCCTCCAAGGGGCGTGGCTCCTACGCCGGCATAGCGGAGGTGGAGGCAGCGTTCAAGAAGGACGCGGCGCCGGAGGTGATAGCGGCGGTAGATACGGTGATCAACGCTTGGTACAACGGACCTACCCCTCTGGGTATCGCGGCGCCCGACACTGGACCTGTTCAACCTAGATTGCAGGCGTTTGAAGGGAGAGTGGTCACCTCTTTCGTGAGTTTGGAGAAGGATTGGGACGCATTAGGGAATTGGAGATCTTTCCTTGCCAGAGAAACCGAAACCTTTTCGGTCGCCGAGGGAGGGGATGTGGACAGGGCCTACATTTATCTAGGCTTCATGTTGCCAGTCACCAGCAGCACGAAATCCGTATCCTTGGATGTCGTGGAGTATTTTGAGGACGGATTCGCCTTCTACCCCCGGCAGATCCCGATGGGATTCCGGCCAGCAACGACCATAGGCTGGTGGCGCATTTCTGTGGGTCCGCGAATCGGAGATCCGTGGTTGCCCGGCCGCTACGGCGTCTACGTATACGACGGCGACCGGAAGGTGGCGCAGGTGGAGTACGAGGTGGCGCCGTGATGTGATGCCGGGTACGGCTGACACCGCGTCCGGAAGCGGTTACCAGAGTTCCCGGGAGGCCAGGCGGGCGCCTTCCGCCATGGCGGCCAGCTTGGCCCAGGCTACGTTGGTCTCCACCTTGCGGCCCCAGGCGGAGGTGCCGAAGCCGCAGTCGCTGCCGGCGATGACGTTCTCCCGACCCACGACGTTGGCGTAGTTCAGGATGCGCTGGGCAATGAGCTCCGGATGCTCGATGAAGTTGGTGGTGGTGTCCAGCACGCCGGGGATCAGCACCTTGCCCTCGGGAAGCGCGACGTCCTGCCACACCTTCCACTCGTGGCCGTGCCGGGGATTGGCGCCCTCGATGGACAGACCCAGCGGCCGCGCCCGCAGCACCGTGTCCACGATCTCCCGCAGGGGCACGTCGTGGTGGTGGGGACCCTCGGTGTTGCCCCAGCAGACGTGCAGGCCGCATCCGCTCCGGGTCGATGTCCTTCAGGGCGTAGTTGATGACCTCAACGTGCAGCTCGACGATCTTCTTGAACTCCTCCACGGAGAGGTGCGAAAACTGCGAAACGCGAGTCATGGCCAGATCGGGGCAATCCAGTTGCAGGATGAGGCCGGCGCCAGCGATGGCGTTGTACTCGTCCTTCATCACCTCGGCCAGGGCGTAGAGGTACTCCTCCTCGGTGGCGTAGTGCTCGTTGGGCAGGAAGTTGGCGATAACCCCCGGCGAGGCGGCGGTCATGAAAACCTCCTCCACCTGGCGGCCCGACGCGGCCTCCCGCAGGCTGGCGATGTCCCGCTCTACGGCCGGCCAGTCCTTCCAGGCGATGGGGCCGGTGCAGGCCGGCTGGGGCATGTTGCGCGAGGACATGCTGGTCTGCGTGGCGGCAAACTCCGGGAAATCAGCGTCGTCCAGGCGCGGACGGGAACGCACCACGCGCTCGCCCTCGAATCCGGTGAGCCGCTCCTTGACGTAGGTGGCGTACTGGGAGCGGCCCTGCTCACCGTCGTTGACCACGTCGATGCCAGCGTTCTGCTGCCGGTCGAGGATGTCGCCCACGGCATCGCGGATGCTGGACTGGAACGATGCCTCGTCGAAGCTCTGCTGATCCTCGCGCACCCGCAGCAGGTCCTGGAGCTCGGGAGACCGGGGCAGGCTGCCGGTGTGGGTGGTGAGGATTCTGGATGCGCTGCGTTTCATGGTCCCTCCGGTGTCGTGGCGATGCGCTGACGGGAATGCAGTGCGTAATTGTAAGCCACTTGAATGTCATTGCGAGCCACCTCAATGTCACTGCGAGCCACCTGAAAGTCATTCCCCGCCGCTTGAATGTCATTGCGAGCGAAGCGTGGCAATCTCGTCACCACAGCACGGACTCTTGCCCAAAGTGTTTGCATTGCTCCGTTAACCTCTAACGTCGCGCCCTTTCATCCCCGACGACAACAATCGAATAACCCTGCTCAGGACGCACGGGAGACTGCAACGCGGTGGCGGATGATTACCCGCGCTCACCCTGGGAACCGCTACGTCGAGGCGCCCGCGTTGCGCCGGCGACCGGGCGTGCTATCCTGCCCGATATGTGTGCCATGACGCCGATGATGCCCACCATCACGCCCCAGGAGTTCGTCGCCCGCTGGCGGGACGCCGGCTTCGGCGAGCGGCAGGGGGCGCAGTCGTTCTTCAACGACCTGTGCGGGCTGGTGGGCCACGCGACGCCAGCGGCCCACGGCGACCCGGAGGCGTTCACCTTCGAGAAGTCGGTGCCGGGCGGATCCGCAGATGCCTACTTCGAGGAGCATTTCGGCTGGGAGTTCAAGGGGAAGGACGCGCAGTTGGACGGGGCCTTCGACCAGCTATTGCGCTACCAGGTCCACCTGAAGACCCCGCCCCTGCTCATCGTGTCGTCCTTCCAGACGATCCGCATCCAGACCAACTTCCCCGGCATGGAGACGGCCCGCTACGACCTCGACATCGGCGAGTTCGAAAGGCCGGAGCGGCTGGAACTGCTGCGGGACGTGTTCTTCGCGCCGCACCGGTTCCGCGAGCGGCTGCGGTCGGTGGACGCGGTGACCCGGGAGACGGCGTCGCTGTTCCAGTCCATCGTGGTGGACATGGAGGCGCAGAATGAGGACCCCGAACGGCTGGCGCGCTACCTGAACCAGCTGGTGTTCTGCCTGTACTCGGAGGACGCGGGGCTGCTGCCGGATGGGCTATTCGCCCGCATCGTGGCGCAGCACTACCGCGACCCGGCGACCTTCGACGCGGCGATCCGCAGCCTGTTCACGCTAATGGCCACCGGCGGACACGCCGGCGCGGACCAGATTGCCCACTTCAATGGCGACCTGTTCAGCGTGGTGGACACGGTGGAGCTGAGCACGGTGGCGTTGCAACGGCTGGGCGAGGCGTGCGAGCGCAACTGGCGGGACATCGAGCCGTCGATATTCGGGACGTTGTTCGAGCGGGCGCTGGATGCATCCAAGCGGGCGCAGACCGGGGCGCACTACACCGGCGCGGACGACATCGAGCTGGTGGTGGAGCCCGTCGTGATGACGCCGCTGCGCCGGGAGTGGGAAACGGCGCGGGCCGAGATTGACGGGCTGCTGGATGACGATGACGGCGAGGCGGCGCGGACACGGCTGGAGGCGTTTCGCGAGCGATTGGCGTCGGTAAGGGTGCTGGACCCGGCGTGCGGCAGCGGCAACTTCCTGTACATCGCGCTGCGGTTGCTGCTGGACTTCGAGAGGGAGGTGATCGACTTCGCGGCGGTGCGGGAGTGGCACGGGCTGACGCCGACGGTGCAACCGGACCAGATGCTGGGGCTGGAGATCAACCACTACGCGGCGGAACTGGCGCGGACGGCGCTGTGGATCGGCTACATCCAGTGGCACCAGGCCAACGGCTTCACCTACGCGCAGCGTCCCATCCTGACCCCGCTCGACACCATACGCCAGACCGACGCGGTCCTTGACCTGACGGACCCGGATAATCCGGCAGAACCGGAGTGGCCGGCGGCGGAGTTCATCGTGGGCAACCCGCCGTTTTTGGGCGCAAAGGATATGCTGACCGAGTTGGGCGTTGACTACATCGGCCGGCTGCGGCAGACCTACGCCGGCGAGACGGACGGCGCGGTCGACCTGTGCTGCTACTGGTTTGAGCAGGCGCGGGCGCAGATTGCCGCCGGCAAGGCCGGGCGGGCCGGCCTGCTGGCCACACAGGCGATACGGTTCAGCAGCAACCGCCGCACTTTGGAGCGCATCAAGGAAACCGGCGACATTTTCGCGGCCTACGACGATTTTGAATGGAAACCGGAGGAACCCGGCTCCGCCGCCGTTCACGTGGCAATCGTCTGCTTTGACGACGGCAGCGAAACCAGGAAAACGCTCAACGGCGCGTCGGCGACGGACATTGACACGCGGCTCACCGACGCCGTTAATCTGGACCAGGCACGGTTATTGCCGCAGAACGCAGGCATCTGCTTTGAGGGCGTGAAAAAGGGCGGCCCGTTCGACTTGACGCCGGAACAGGCGGCGATAATGCTGGCCGACGTCAACCCCAACGGCAAGCCTAACAGCGATGTGGTAAAGCGCTACGTCATCGGCAGGGACTTGAACGGCAAACCGCAAGAGCGTTGGCTCATAGACTTTGGCGCAATGCCGGAATCGGATGCCCAGCTTTACAATCTGCCGTACCAACATTGTCTGTACACGGTCAAGCCAACCAGAGAAAATAACCGTGAAAGGCGCCTCAGAGAGCGTTGGTGGCAACACCGCAGAAGCGGCGATGACGTAAAAGGAGTGATTGCGCCGCTATCTCGTTACATTGGCACTTGCCAAGTATCAAAGCATCGCTGTTTCCAATTCATTGATGCTAAAATCATACCGGACACTACCATAGACGTATTTGGACGTGAGGACGACTACTTTCTGGGGATACTGGAAAGTCGTTTCCACAAGGTATGGACTGCCGCCGTCGGCACACAACTGGAGAGCCGGCCCCGCTACATCATCAGCGAGTGTTTTGAGAAGTTTCCGTTTCCGACGCCGACGGATGCGCAGCGTGATGCGGTGTCGGCGGCGGCGCGGACGCTGGATGAGCAGCGGCGGAACGTGTGCCGGCCGGGTGGCGTCTATCGGCGTTCAATGACCAGCCTGTACAACGAAAACCCGCCGTGGCTGCGGATGGCCCACGCCGAGTTGGACATAGCGGTATCGGCGGCGTATGGGTGGCCGGCGGATTTGGCGGACGGCGAGATCCTGGAGCGCCTGCTGGCGCTGAACCTGGAGCGGGCGGGGGAGGAAGGCTGATGACTACATCGTGGTATAATAAGTCCAAGAATAGGCATCTTGATCCTACCAAAGATCATATCAGTAAGTATTATGAGGTTCATCAGAAGACAGAGTAAATCAACAACGCACTATAAGCGCGTGAAAAGCAATGCGGCTCGCGATATGCTATTGCTTGGAACAATATCTTCAATGATCACGGTAGGATCTCTGTTTATTGGAAACTTCGCGGTTGTTTTATTCCTTGCCGGGATCAGCGTAGCGTTTTTCCTGGTTGGCTATCAGCAGCGAATCGACGCCATTGCCGCCGGCGACGAAGTTTCATCAAGGAGCGCACAAAATGGTGAGCAAGATACGTAAGGCCATGTCAAACGACCATTTCGGAGAGTACGTACTGGCGTATCTGCCCATCGCCGGCATCATACTCCTGGCAATTGCCTTTGTGACGGTTTCGCTGGTCAGGGGCGGCATTGGCCAGTGACGAGCAGGAAGCGATTACACCTTGGTTCGGGATTGCGTACCTGGTTTTTCGTCGCCGCGCTGGTAGGTTGGTTATTCACGGCAGTCAGCTGCGGCCTGGAGCCTTACTGTGCCGGCGGCGCCGATACCCGATGCTAACGTAAGGATATCCGCAGACAACGTCGTGCCGTCCAGCGAGGGGAAGCAACAATGAGCGCCGAGGCCAAAATCGGGCGGATGCTGGAATACCGGGAACTGGCCTCACAAATGCGGCGGAAAGTAGCGTCGTTGACGGAACAATATCCGGACCAATGGGCTGCCATGATCCCTGGTGGAGAACTGTTTGTAGCCGGCACTATGGACGAACTCTTGACGGTTCTGGATGAAAAGAACCTGCGGAGTGGGAACGTCGTCATTGAGTTTCTGGACTCCAATCCAACGCCGTTGATACTGTGATTCTCGGAGAATTTGGGCCCACCGGGCAGCCCTTTGTTGAAGGCTACCTGACGCTGCCCCGGTTTGGTATAGCCAGAAATATAGTCTTCCTGGTTGACACCGGAGCGTATGCGACTTGCATTCACCCCCGGGACGGTACGCTTGCCGCAATTCCCTTCGACCAACTGGAAAACCCCGTCACCTCCAATGGCGTGGGCGGTCCGGCGACGTATTTCATGGAGCCCGCGGTACTGGAGTTCGTCGACGGCGAAGCAAGAGAAATTCGCAGTTACGAGGTTGATGTCCTCGTCGCAAAGCCGGCCGCAGACCCAACGCACAGCACAAACCGTCTCCCTTCACTGTTGGGGCGAGATATCATCAACCGTTTGCGTATGTTGTACGACCGGGCGGAGGGCGTGCTGGAATTCACGGTGAAGAGCGCCGACGACGTACTGGGCAGCGAGTAACCGCGGAGTGGGAAAATGACTGCTCGTCCCCGGGCGGAGTTTCGCTCACGACTGGGGCGGGCTATTGCGCGTATATCAACGCTTGCAGGCCGGCTCTACCGATGCCGGTCTGTTTCGGTCTCAGGATAGCGGCCAGGGTTCCGTTGGGAAGGGGCGCGGATTTGTCGGGGATAACGGTGAACCTTGGCTGCAGTTCGCCCGAGGAACTGCTGGTGAAAGAAGATGCCGTGATTGGTACGGCGACCGCGGCTCCATCCATCGGCTTCCAGTAGGCGCATGAGATCACGTCCCGATATATTCAAGGCGGCTACCAGAGGCAACGGCAAAACCCGCTGCTTCACGTTGGTTCAGAGGGGAAATGGGTACCTCATATTCTGCCAGGTAGTCGCGCACGTCGGCGAGGCGTTCGACCTCGTTCAATTGCAGTTGCACCGCTTCCTGCAACTCGATGCGGACTTGCTCCAGCGTGTCGGCGAAGGCCGATGTGCCCAGTTCGTCACAAACACCGACCCATTGGTCCGCTTCGAGGGTATAGGTACAAGTCAGGGCAATCGAGTAATCGGGGATGCCCTGGGCGTCCCGGTGAAACACATGGATGGATTCGCGCGCGGTGTCGAGCATGGCTCCAGCCTCGAAGTAACAATCTGGGATCATTGTAGCGCATGTTCAAGCGATGACCCGTGGTGGCAAGTCGTATGGTAGCCACCGCGAATAGGTGTAGTACACTGCGATTACAGAAGGTTTGGATCGATTGGGAAAACTATGGTAACGCAGACATACGCGCAGGCAGCGCGCCATCTGTTGGAGCAGGCCAGTGCCGAGCTGGCGCAGGACGACGTACGCCAGGCGTCGGAGAAGGGCTGGGGCGCGGCGGCGCAAATGGTGAAGGCGGTTGCCGAGCAGCGCGGCTGGGCAGCATCGGCAACACGCGGCGCTCTTCGCTGCTGTTTCCCGCCTGGTGGACGAGACCGGGGACGCGGATATCAGCCGACTGTTCGCGGTGGCCAACAGCCTCCACGTCAACTTCTACGAGAATTGGGATACTGCCAACAACGTCGCTCGTCACCTGGACGATGTGGGGCGGTTGGTGGAAAAGTTAGAGGGCCAATTGTCGTGAAAATGCTGACATCGTCGCGTTGACGGCTACCGTGACGGGCTGCTAGCCTAGACTAAATCAAGCGAGAGAAGAGCCGGTGGGACTGACCTGATGGCAGGTCGATCCCACCGGCTTTTTGCGTGGGTGGCGGACGGCCTGGGCATCGGATCGCGCCGGCGAGGAGGTATCCGGATGATGAGGACGATGATGGAAGCGGGAGCGCGTCGGCAGGGACGGACGGGATGGCCGGCGCCGCGGGGTCTGCCCGACAGTCGGGCCGCGCTGCTGGCGGCGCTGGCGGCGCACCGGCGGGGAATGGCCGAGGCCCCGGTGGTCTGCAAGTGGGACGCGGGTACGCCGGCGGTACGACGGACCCGCCACGAGCGGCCGGCCGACGGGGCCAATGGCTGGGCCGTCGTGGAAGATGCCGGGGCCGGCCCGCTGGTTTTCGTGGCGTCCACGGGGGAGGTGGACCGGCACGGCGATACCGTCGCGCCGGAGGGGTGGTGGCTGGACGCCTACCGGGACAACCCGGTGGTGCTGTGGGCCCACGATTACGGCGAGCCGGCCATCGGACGGGCGGAGGCGGTGTGGAGCGACGGACGGGCTCTGCGGGCGCGGCTGGAGTTCGCGCCCACGGAGTTTGCCGGCCAGGTGGAGCGGCTCTACCGCCAGGGCTACCAGCGCGGCGTGTCGGTGGGTTTCCGGCCCCTGCGCTTCGAGGAGCGGCGCGACCCGGTGAACGGCGCGTTCCTGGGCATCCGCTTCCTGGAGCAGGAACTCCTGGAGATCAGCGCGGTGCCCGTCCCGGCCAACGGCGGCGCCCTGCTCGCGGACGATGCGGCCGCCCCAGCGCCAGCGGAAGCGACCCGTTCGCTGAACGAGGTGGTGGGCCTGCTGCGCGGGCTACGTGGGTGAGCGCTACGGAATTGGCATGGATAGACAGGATAGACGGGATTTCCGAAGAGGAAATGTCGGGAAAGGAGATTGCAAGGTTATGACGCTTTCGACATGGGAACTGGAGACGATCAAGAACGAGGTTGCGGAGGTTCGTGAGTTCTACCGCCAGCGGCTGGACGCCGACCTGCCGCCCCTGCGGGAGGAGCTTGAAAGAATCAGCCGGGCCGTGGGTGAGCTTACCGAGAAGCAGCGGTCCGGTGAACGGCAGGCCATGCTGGCCCGTTTCTCCGGAGGAGAGCGGGGCACCGAGCGGCCACGGGTTCCCTACGGCAAGTACCAGGGCATGGACGCGCTGGACCTGGCCTGCGTGCGCAGCGTCCTGGCGGCCCAGCAGCGCGAGCCGGGCGACGTGAACCCCCGGGCGCTGGAGGACTGGCAGGCTAACCTGAAGGCGGCCATGGACAGCACGACGGCCGGCACGGGCGACGAGCTGGTTGCCACCGGCGAGGCGGCCGCATTGTGGGCGGACATCAACGTGGATACCCACGTGGCCGGCCTGTTCACCCGGGTGGACATGCCCACCAACCCCTTCGAGATACCGCTGCAGATGGGCGAGGTGTCCTGGTATCCCGGCACGGAGAACACGGCCACCACCGAGACGGCGCTGGCCACGGGCCGGCAGACGCTGACGGCATACGAGCTGGTGGCCGAGGTTCCCTGGTCGCTGACGCTGGAAGAGGACGCGGTGATCGCCATGGCGGCGGAGGTGCGCAGCACGCTGGTCCGCAACGCCGTGGAGGTGATCGACGACGTGCTGCTGAACGCCGACACCACGGCGCAGAACAACATCAACGCCGATGGCGCGACCATTGCCGCGTCGACCGCGGGCAAGGCCCACTGGCTGGTTGGCTTCGACGGTCTGCTGCACCTGCCGCTGGTGGACAACACGTCGCAGGGCAACGCCCACTCCGCCGCGCCCAGCGCCGACATGTTCAACGAGGCCCGGGGTCTGCTGGGCAAGTACGGGGTGCGCCCGTCGGAGCTGGCCTACATCGCCGACGTGGGGACGTACATCAAGTCGCTGGGCGTGAGCGAGTTCCGCACGCTGGACAAGCTGGGCGCGCAGGCCACGCTGCTCAACGGTCAGCTGGCCCAGGTGGACGGCATCCCGGTCATCGTGTCGGAGCAGATGGCGCAGTCGGACGCCGACGGCAAGGTGACCGACGGCGGCAACAGCAACACCAAGGGCCGCCTGCTGGTGGTGAACCGGACGCAGTGGCGCCTGGGCTTCCGACGGGAGCTGATGATCGAGACGACCCGGGACATCCAGAAGCGGCAGAACATCATGGTGATCAGCATGCGCCTGGCGTTCATGGAGCGGACCGGAACACGATCATCTGCCAAGCACACGGCGTTGCAGTACAACATCACGGTGTAACCCAGACCATCGGGTAGGGGCGAATGAGTTTTCGCCCCTACGTGAGACGGTGGCTTGTTGAACGGAGGAATACAAATGCCCAATGTCTATGGCGACCTGACGACACTGAAATCGGCGGCGTTTCTGAACACGCCGGACGACGGACAGGACGAACGGTTGCTGGGGCTGCTGGAAACGGCGTCGCGGTGGATCGACGGGCACTGCGACCGCCACTTCTTCGCCACGACGGGAGAGCGGCGGTTCGACGGCCGGGGCAGGGTCTCCCTGGCAGTTACCGATCTGGTATCGGCCGCCGAGGTGCGGGTGCGCGAGGGATCCACGGGCCGCTGGGTCGGCTGGACCACCGGCGACTGGCTGGCCTACCCGCTGAACGCCTCGCCCACGGAGCCGGGCGGCCGACCCTACACCCGCATCGTGGCCACCGCCGGCGGCCGGAGGTTCCCGCTGAGCCGGGGCGGCGTCATCGTCACCGGCGCCTGGGGCTACGGCGACGTGCGCGAGGACACGGGTTTGCAGGTGTCCGGCACGGAGGTCGCGATGGGTGACACGACAATCACCGTTGCGGCGGCGGGCGGAACCTCTGGGACACTGTCAGCCAGCCACACGCTTCGGATCGGCGACGAACAGATCTACGTCACGGCGGTGTCCGACGACGGGCAGGGCGTGACAACGCTCACCGTGCAACGCGGCGTCAACGGAACGGCCCCAACGACCCACGCCGTGGGCTCGGGAGTATCGATGTACCGCTACCCGAAGGGGGTGACGGAAGCGTGCCTGCTGCAGGCCGCCGTCTGGTGGCGGGAGAGGCTTGGGGCGCCTTTCCGGCCACCAGACGGCGAGGGTTGGGGAGATGTGGGCGGCATCTCCCCGACTGCCCGTGCGCTCCTGGGCCCGTTCCGCCGGCGCACCGCCACCCTGGGGGTGTGAGGGTGACGGGATATGCCAGCGCCGGCCGCAGCTACGTGGCGGTGGCGGACCCGGACGGGGTGATGCGGGACCTGTCCCCGTGGATGGAACGGGTCGGGCCCCTGGGCGTGGAACTGGACGCGCGGGACGTGTCCGGCGTGAACGAAGCCGCAGCGCGGACGGCGCCGGGGCTGGCGGTGGCGCAGGAGTTCATCCTGTCGGGCCGGTGGGACGACACGCCAGGCATCGGGCCGGACGCCGTGCTGTCTGGGATCGTCGGACAGACGGTTGCCGTGGAGTACGGGCCGGCCGGCAACGGGACGGGAAAGCGTCGGGTGTCGGGACGGTTCGTGTGCCTGTCCTACCGGATCAGCAGCGCGGCCGGCGAGCCGGTGCGGTTCGAGGCCAAGTTCCGGCAGGACGGATCGGCGGCGCTGGGAACGTGGTAATGGGCCGGAGCGGGTCAGTCGGCGGCTACTTCCTCCGCAGGAACGATGACGACGCGGCCGGCTTCGTCGTGGTGGTGGCGCATCAGCAGGTCCATGCGACTGTTCAGGCCGAGCAGCATTCCCCTGATTTCGGCGACTTCGGCGCGGAGAGACGCCATTTGGTCCTCCAGCCTTTCGATCCTGGCCTCAAGGCCATTGAGCCTCTCGGCCAGACCATTGAGTCGCTCGGTGAGACCATCGAGTTGGCCCTGCATTCTGCCAATCGTGAAAGACTGCCGCAGCTGAATCCCGATAAGGGTAACCAGCAGCAGGGAGATGAAGGCAAGAAAACCGTAGAGGATGTAGAGCTCGGAGGTAATCATGTTGATAGCACATATAGACCTATGAGAATGAAACGATTATCCCATAGCGGTCCGGGATCAGCAACGGCCGTTCTCGCCGGATTAGCCTTCAAGCAACGCCAACACGCGATGAATGAAATCTCGTGCCAGGGGAACGCCGCGGGCAACGTCGTCAGGCTCCATGAAGTCGAGACTGGCGTTGGCGTGAAACTGCTGCGCGGCGAAGAAACCGGCGATGACCGCGGCGTCGCCGGCGGCCAGGCGATCGGCGGCGGTTTTCACCGCCTGATGGTCTTCGCAAGGCCAACCGCGCTCACCGGCCACGGCCGTGACGACATGGGCGGCGGCCTGCCACAGCCTGGCCGAGCCGGCCGTAACCTCTCCCGCCGCGAACTCCGCCTCGGCAGCTTCCAAAGTTTCCTGCGCCGCTCGGCCATGTTCGCGGGGCGTCAGAGAACCAACCTGACCTTCCGTATCCAACATCGCGAGCATACGGTCGACGAATTCGCGCATCAGCCGGCAGTAGTCGGCAAGCTGATGGCGCTCGACGAAGCCGTAATTGAACTTGGCGCGGAACTGCTGGGCCACGGCGAATTCGTGCCGCAGGTGGTGGTTGCTGGCCTCATTGGCCAGTCGGTCGGCGGCGGCCTTCAGGGCTTGAGGGTCATCGGTCGGCCAGCCGCGCATTTCCGCCACGGCGGTCAGGGCGTGGGCTGCCGCGTTCCACAGGTTTTCGTAGGCCAGCAGCGGCTCTTCGTCCTCAAAATGCTGGTCGGCGGCGTCAAAGAACGCTTGGGCGGTATCCTGGACAGTCATTATGGGTCGTTCCTGCTCCCCGGTATGGCAAAGATTTCAGCCGCTACCGGGAAGCCCAACAGATCAGTAGTAGGCTTGTATGAATCTGCCGCCGGTTATCTCGGAGATAAGTCGCAGCCCCTCCTCGTCGGCATCTACGCCGAAAGCAATAGTATCTACCGGGACGCCGGCGTGGACCAGGTTAGCAATAGCTGCTTCGGCGAGGTAAAGGTCCCCGGCAACACCATCAGACATAAGGACAATCCGGTTCTGTCGGCAGGTGGTCTCGTTGAAAAAGATGAAGCGAGTTTCCTCGTGACAGACCGGGCGGTCCGGAAACATCTCGTGAGCCTTTTGCAAGGCCAGAAACATCGCCGTTTTGCCGCTGCCGGCGGTGAAGGACGGAATGGCAGTATCCCAGGGAGCATCGCCCGGTTCAGTGAAATCAAAGAGCATCCGGTTTGTTGTGCCAAACATCAGCAATGCAATTTCGCTGTTTTCGGTGGGCTTATCGGCCACCTCCTGCAACGCTTGATACAACGGCAACAGTTTGTCTTCCATACTGCCGGAGTCGTCCACCACATAGACAACCATCGCATCATCGATGAGGAGCGCGGGCAACGCGGCCTGTATCGCTACCGGTCGAGCAAGATCGATGGCTTCCGAGTTTTCGTACCAGAGCCAGCCGCCAGCGAGAATGGCAACCAGCAGCAGCAACACGAGCAAAAACCACGGCCATGTACGGCGCCTACGCCGGGCCTCGCGGGGGTCGTAGGAAATCCAACGTGCGTCAAACGCCATATCACTACTCCATTTCCAGCAGCAAGGGGACGTGTGGCCGCACCCATTCTACTATGTAACTGCCAAAAATCAGGAGTGCTCGGATTGTATCTCCACGGATTGCGTCAAAGTGCATTACTCCATTTTCGTGAACGTCCCACCGGTGCGGGAGGCGATGGCCCGCAGGGCGCTCGTGTCGGCCCCCGGGCTGAGGGCCACGGTGTCGATCGCCACATTGGACCGGGCCAGCGCGTCGACCGTCGCCTCGTCGAGGTCCTCTATGGGGACAGCCTTGCCGTCGGTCATCAGGACGTAGCGTTGGTCGTGGCAGGAGCCGTCGCCGAGGTCGATGACCTTCGCGTCCTCTCCCAGCCGCAGCGAAGGGCGTTCCGGAACGGAAACCATGGTGCTGCCGTCATCGGCGCGGGTCAAGGCCAGGGCCGAGCCGACCGGTGGCACGACACCGCCCGCAACCAGGTCCCCGGGCGCGGCGGGCTCGCCAGTCCCGCCGGTCTGTTCGGCGCTGCCGTTCTCCTCGGGATCGTCAAGCAGGAACAACACGAGGGCCCCCAGGAACAACAGCAAAAGCAGCAGGAGCAACAGCCACGGCCAGATGCTGCGTCGCTCGCCGTCGTCGCGGGACCGGCCGCGCTGTCGGCTGGGCCGGTCCCGCACCACGTGGGGACGTCCGTAGCCAGGGCCGCGACCCCAGTTCCACGGCCAGCGCAATCGCCATCTCCGGTCGCGCCGGCTTCGCCGGTCCTCGTCGACACTATAGCTGATCCAACGCCTGGCCATGCTCTTCGCTCCTTACGCCACAAAGATGCTATACGTTTTCACCGTTTTGCGCCAATCCGCCGGAGACTTACGCGGACCGCATCCAACCAAACTCTTCACGAGGAGGGCAGGCAACGAGCATGACCATGCCTTCAAACACCGCTGCGATTGCAACCAGCGTGACTGTTCCCACACCGGCATTGCGCTGGCAGGTCCGGGTCGACTGGCCCGGCGACGCGATTTGGGGCGCGGAGGACGCTGACATATCAGCCCACGTGTTGGGACTGCGCTGGGGTTGGGGACGCCGGGGATTGCCGGTTCCGGAGTTCGCGTCGCCGGCGGCCCTGGAGTTAACGCTGAACAACGCCGGCCATCGTTACACCCCCGGCAACGCCACCGGGCCGCTGGGGTCGAACGTAAGGCCCGGCCGCGAAGTGAGGCTTCAGGTCAGCCGGCAGCACGACGACTTCGCGACCTCCGGCGCGGGCTCCGAGGACCTGGACCAACGACAGGTGCCGTTCGGCGACACTCACTGGGAAGTGATCTCGACGGTGGGAAACGGCTTTTCGGCGCTGGACGGGGAAGTCCGGGGCACGGTGGGTTCGTTTCCACCGTCGGACGCGGTGGCGCTGCTGGAAACGCGGGACTCCACCGCAACCCTCACGGCGCACTACCGCAGGACCACCAACGGCCAGGGCGGATTCGTCCTGCGGTGCGTTGCGGCCAACAACTGCCTGCGGCTACGGTTCGACCACGTATCCAGCGTGCTGGAGCGGGTATCGGGCTCCACGGTGACTCGCCTGGCGTCGGGAGGTCCGCTGTTGCCGGCGACGTGGCACGAGCTGGAAATCGAGCAGACCGCGGACAGCGTTAGAGTGCGCGCGATCAACCTGGAAGCCAGCGACCGCGTCGGGCGGACGGTGCTATCGGCCAATGGTATCGCCGACGCGCCGGCCTCCGGCCGGCACGGACTGTGGCACAGCTTCCGCAACACGGCAGACCGTTGGAGGAGCTTCCGCGTTGGACGCGGGTTGTTTCGGGGACGCATCACCCACATCGCACCGGACTACGCGGCCGGCGTCTGCCACGTCGCGGCCGCAGATGTGATGCACCCTTTGGCGTCGGTGCGATTGCGCCAGTCCCTGCCGGGCGGGCCGATGCGTTCCGGCGACGTCGCCGCCTCCATCCTCGCTTGGTCCAACCTCGCGCCGGGCGAATACGATCTGGCCTCGGGTCGCGTCCTGCTCACCGGTGGGCCTCGCTCGGTTTGGGAGGTGTCGGCGGGCCGGGCGTTGCGCCGGTTGCAGAGGGAAGAGCACGGACTGATTTACACCGACGGGCACGGCCGCGTCCGGCTGGAAGACTCGACGCTGCGGTCGGGCATCCGGGCGCATGGCGACCCGGCATCGCTGGCCCGGACAACTCTGCGAGACACCGCCGCCGGAGCCGGACCTTACGCCTCGCACCTGCGTTGGGACGACGGCGCAGCCGCGATGGAGGACGCGGTGGTGTTCCGCTACCGGAGGTTGGCCGACGCAGGCACGCAACGGGTCTGGAACCTCAACGAGCCCCTGGCAATCGATGCCGAACAGGAACGCCTGGTACTGGCGGCTTCCGACGCCTGGGAAGCCATTGACGGGGTGCAAGCTCCGGCGCCGCAGACCGACTACACGGCCACGGCCGACGCCGCCGGAGCGGGCGCCGACGTGACCGGAGACATCACGGTCGCAGTGCTGACCGCAGCGGAATCGGGAGTCGACGGCCGGGGCCGGATGCTGCGGGTCCGCAACAACGGGTTGGGTCGGGCCTACGTGCAGAGCCTGCGCCTGTCCGCCAACCACTGCTGGCGGGCGGAATCAAGCACCGCCCACCGGGCCGGCGCGTCAGACGCATCCACAGCCGGGACCCTGGTGAACTGCCGGTACGTCGATAACTACGCCGCCGCGCAGGCCGGCGCGGAAGCACGCCTGGCGGACCGCTCGCAACGGCGCCCGCAGATTGAAGCCACCCTGCAACTGTCCGCCCGGTCCAACGCCCGGGCCGTGGTGGAGGGCCGGGTGTCGGATGTGGTAGGGGTACGAGCGGAACAGCAGGGTATCGGCGGCGCGTGGCTGCTGGAGGGAATGGAGGTGAGCGCCGGGCCCGGAGGGGAGGGGACGGCGAGGTGGTGGCTGACGGGGGTGTAGGGGCATGCGACCGGCAACAGATGCATCGTTAAAATTTACGCTCATTTTTTTGATAGCGGTCGACGTCGGTAAAGGTTGCTTAATTGGAACCACAGCCATTAAAGTTTGGGGGCGAATTTTTAATCACGCTAGGTGCGATTAAAAGTTACGCAAATCACTGCAAGGCGAAGATCAATGAGACGCGAAAAAACCGGATGTTACGAAGTGAGGACCTCTGGGAACGAGGAAATACGCGCCTTTATACCGGATCCTCTGCCACCATCACCTCCACTGGAATTGGACGGCGCCTTGCGGCAGTCTCTAGAAACCGCAACCCTCGCATTGGGCAGGCTGGACGGCATCGCAACTTTGCTTCCTGATCCAGCATTGTTCATTTATGCCTACGTTCGCAAAGAAGCGGTGCTGTCTTCCCAAATTGAAGGAACTCAGTCGTCATTATCCGATCTGCTTGAGTTTGAGCTTCACGACGCTCCGGGCGCACCTACGAGCGACATAGTGGAAGTGTCCAACTACGTCGCCGCGCTGGAGCATGGCCTCGAAAGATTACGAAGTGACTTCCCGTTATCCAACCGATTGATGCGGGAAATACACGGTATTCTACTCTCCAGTGGTCGGGGTAGCGCGTTGAAGCCTGGCGAGTTCCGCACGTCCCAAAATTGGGTCGGTGGCCGACGCCCTGGCAATGCTGCTTATGTACCCCCTCCTCCAGGCGCAGTGCCTGACTGCATGGGAAAATTAGAGCAATTCCTACACGCCAATGACGACGGATTGCCAACTCTGGTGCGCGCAGCCTTGGCTCATGTGCAGTTCGAAACGATCCACCCATTCCTTGATGGCAATGGTCGTGTAGGACGATTGCTTATCACGTTTCTATTGTGCCACGCCGGGGTCCTAAAGGATCCGCTACTGTACTTAAGCCTTTACTTCAAACAACATCGTTCCGACTATTACGAGTTGCTGAACGATGTACGTCGCACCGGAGATTGGGAAGACTGGCTCGACTTCTTCCTACAAGGAGTGCAAGAAACAGCGGAGGGTGCGTTTACCACATCGCAACGGCTGCTGCGATTGTTCGCCTCCGACCGGGAACGTATACAACAAGAAGGGCGTCGGGCTGGCTCGGCACTGCGGGTACACGAAAGGTTGATGTCACGTCCCATACAGTCGATAACCGACGTGGCAGACAGCACTGCTTTGACGTTCCCAACGGTATCTTCGGCTATGAACCTGCTGGTGGGCCTCGACATAGCACGGGAGGGTACCGGCAGAAGGAGCGACCGCCTCTTTGTCTACGACGCTTACCTGTCTATCCTGAACGAAGGCACAGAGCCCCTGTAGAACGCAAGGACGCAACCCGTAATAGCCCACTACCGGCTCGGCTACCACTCCGAGCGGGGCGGCCGTTCCATCAGGGTGGGGATGCACTCGGCGGCGGGCAGGCCCTCGAACAACACCTGCGACATGAGGCGAGTGATGGGCATGTCGACATCCAGGCGCTCGGCGATTTCCAGCGCGGCCACGGTGGTGTTGATGCCTTCGGCCACTGCTCCCATATCGGTCAGAATGTCGGGCAGCTGACGACCTCTGGCGAGTTCCTCTCCGACCCGGCGATTGCGGCTGAGCGGGCTGCTGCACGTCGCCATGACGTCGCCCAATCCCGCCAGGCCGGCGAAGGTCATCAGCTGAGCGCCGGCAGCGATGCCCAGGCGTCCGATTTCGTTCAGGCCGCGCGTTACCAGGGCAGCCTTGGCGTTGTCTCCCACCTCCATGCCATCGGCGATGCCGGCGGCCAGGGCGATTATGTTTTTCAATGCGCCGCCCATTTCCACGCCCACCACGTCGTCGCTGGTGTAGATGCGGAAAGCCGGCGACATCAAGGCCTCCTGCACCAGACTGCGAGACGTTTCAGCGGAGGCGGCGACCACGGTCACGGCCGGCTTGCCGGCAATGACCTCCCCAGCAAGGTTGGGGCCTGACAGGACCGAGAATCTCCCGGGCGGGTGCTGAGGCATTTCCTGGGACCATACCTCGCTCATGCGGAGGCCGGCGGGCAATTCCAGTCCCTTGGTGACACTCAGGATCACGGCCTCTTTGGGAACGTATTTGGCGATGCGACCGACATTCTGGCGGAAGCGGTCGGAAGGCACCGCGACAATCACCAGGTTGGTATCGCTCAGGGCCTTCGCCGGACCATGCTCGACAGAGAGGGTTTCGGGGAAGGGGACACCGGGCAGCCGCCGGGAGTGCTCGCCGGCACGGCGGAGCGCATCCGCCTCGTCGGACGTGCGGCAGAGGAGCCGCACCGGAGCGCCGTCGCGGGCGGCCAGGACGGCAAGGGTAGTGCCCCAGGTGGTGGCGCCTACAACGGCAACCGGGGACTGGAGATCAGGCGTCAAGGGGTATCCCGGCTCAACCTACATTCGTAGAGGCGACGTGAACCGTCGCCCCTACGCGATCCTCCCAAATTTAGCGCGGACTTAGTTGTCCGCGCCCTGCTTGGTGTTGAAGTGGGGCATGACGTCGCGGGCGAACCATTCCAGCTGGTCCATGGACGCCGAGGTGGGCATGCCCATATTGGTAATGCCGATGTTGACCTCGTCGAGACCAGGGTAGCGTTCCTGGATCTCCATCAACTGCTCGGTGATCCGGTCGGGCGGGCCGACGAGATACTGGCCGGCGGCCACCGACTCCTCGATGGTAGGCATCTTGAGACCGGCGGGAACCGGGCGGCCAAAGGCGTTAAGCGCGTTGAGCTGCTCCTGACTCAGGCCCGCGATGAAGCCCAACGGGCCGAACATCTTGACCCGTTCTTCCATCCACAGGCGGGCCTGGTCCATCGCCTCCTGCTCGGAGTTGGCGATCTGCACGGAGTACCCGACCGCGAGACCTTCGCCCAGTTCCCACTCCTTGCCGTGTTCGGCGTGGATGGACTGCCAGCGGTGGATAACATCGTCACTGGCGCCGCCGGTGGCCGCGCCGCCGCCGATGATGCCCTTGATGCCCCATTTGGCCATGAAGTTGATGGCGCGGTCACTGGCGGAAACCACCGGCTGCCACCACTCGACCTCGTTCTTGGGCCGGGGCACCAGGGTGATCTCTTCCAGATCATAGCCCCGGTAGGGCACGTTGGGCGGAATATCGTAATGCTTCCCGTGGTGGGCGAAACTGCGCTGGTTGAATGCCTTCCAGATGACCTCCACCTGCTCCTCGAAGAGCTCGCGGTTGGCATTTTGGTCCATGATGGGCGAACCGAAGACCTCAACCTCGCGGGTGTGGTAGCCGCGGCCGACGCCGAAGCGCACGCGGCCGTCGGTGAGCCAGTCGGAGGTGGCGTAGTCTTCAGCCAGGCGCAGGGGGTTCCACATGGGGTTGATGTTGAAGCCGCAGCCGAAACGCAGGTTCTTGGTGAGGTGGGCAAGGTGCACGTACAGCATCAGCAGGTTGGGGATGCACTCGTAACCCTCGCGCTGGAAGTGGTGTTCGGCGACCCAGAAGGTGTCATAGCCGAGGCGGTCCATAGCAATGGCGATCTGTTCAGCCTTCTCGATGGCGCCGCCGGCCAGTTCCTCGTCGGAGAGCCAGCGATCGTTGGCGGGGGTGCCCTGGTAACCGGGGTTGTCCATGTCGACGTTGCCGGCCCAAAGGCTGCCAAACTTGGTAATCATGTAACGGGTTCCTCCTTGGTGGCGGACCGGGGGACCCGGCCTAGGTTCGAGGTTTATTGGCCGATATGGTAGCGGGTTTTACGGATGCTGTCAGCCTAGTCGCCGTTTCCTTCTAGTCGCCGGTTCCTTCGCCGTTGCTGCCGCCGGTTCCCTCGGGCGGGTCCAGCGAATCGGTAAGCGGGGCCAGGGGCAGTCCGTCGTCCCCATGACGGTGCAGGGCAAACCGGGCCAGCAGCCGTCGGTTGGTGGTAATTTCATTCCGGTTGGCCTGGATGTCCAGTTTCAACTCCGTACGAAGGTCTGCAATTTCGCCCTTCAACTCCGTGCGGAGATCACCAATCTCACCTTTCAACTCCGTGCGGAGATCCGCAATTTCCGTGCGGGGACCCGCGATGAGGGCCTTCACTTCGTTTGTCGAAGCCGAGTTGGTGAACTTTATCAGGGGCACCAGCACCGCCAGAAGCGCTATGCCCATACCGATGATTGTCCAGTCAGTTGTTCCCATACAACATCTCTCGCGTTGAAGCAGCGGACATCCCAGTTTCAGGTTACCGCAGTCCGCGGAAGAACTCGCGCATGTCGGCCACCAGCTCGGCCGGCTTCTCCAGGGCAGCGAAGTGGCCGCCGCTGTCCATCTCGGTCCAGCGCTGCACATTATAGGTGCGCTCCGCCCAGGAACGCGGCGGCGTGGACAGCTCCTTGGGGAACACAGCAATGGCGCAGGGCACCCCAATCTGGTCGTCGGGTCCGAAGTACCAGGGTGCGCGGCTGTTCTCGTAGTAGAGACGGGTGCTGGAGTTGATGGTCTGGGTCACCCAGTAGATCATCACGGTGGTCAGCAGGTCGTCCTTGGTATAGACGCTTTCCACATCGCCGTTGCAGTCGCTCCAGGTGCGGTACTTCTCCACGATCCAGGCGCAGAGACCAACCGGAGAGTCGTTCAGGCCGTAGGCCAGGGTCTGGGGCTTGGTGCCCTGGATGTGCCCGTAGCCACCCTCCGCGGCCGCCCAGGAGACTCGTTGGTCGATCATGGCGAGCTCGTTGTCGGACAGCGAGGCGGCGAAGTCCCGTCGGTAGCCGCCCTGGGGGGTGCCGATCACCTGCTCCAGCCGCTCCCGCATGCTCAACCCCTCCAGGCTGGCGCCCTGATAGGGTATGGCCTGGGTCACGGAGGTGGTGTGGATGCCGAGCACGTGGTTCGCATGATGGAAGCCCAGGCGGGCGGTGACGCCGGCGCCCCAGTCGCCGCCCTGCGCCGCGTAGCGCTGGTACCCCAGATCGTCGGCCATCAGCTTGTCCCACAGCTCGGCGATCCGGCGGGTGTTGACCCCACGCTCACGGGTCTGGGCGCTGAAGCCATAGCCCGGCATGGAGGGGACGACCACGTCGAAGGAGTCGGCCGGGTCGCCGCCGTGGCTGCCCGGGTCGGTGAGCAGGGGGATGATCTTGTGCATCTCGTAGATGGAGCCGGGCCAGCCGTGGGTGACGATGAGGGGCATGGGATTGGGCCCCTTGCCCTTCTCGTGGATGAAGTGGATGCCCTGGCCCTCGATGGTGGTGTAGAAATTGGCGAAGGCGTTGAGGCCAGCCTCGGCCTTGCGCCAGTCAAAACCGTCCCGCCAGTACGCCACCAACTCCTTGATGTAGTGCAGGTTGGAGCCGTAGTCCCATTCGGCCCCCGGAATCTCGTCGGGCCAGCGGACGTGATTCAGACGGTGCCGGAGGTCTTCCAGCACATCGTCGGAAACGGAAATGGTGTAAGGCTGTACCGCCATGTTGGAACCTCCGGGGGACAACTTGGTTTGAATGCAATTGAGGGCGCCGCCAATAGCGACAGTTGGCGGCAGTTTAGCATAGGGGTCGGGGCAGAGCCGTCCCACACTGTTGGTTGACAGGATTGTCAAGCGGTAAGATGGAGACAGGAGGCAACGGCAATGGATACGCCCAAGACGTCAAGTACAGAATTGGGGCATGACACCCCGGTCGCGGGACAACGCGTGAAACGAGATTGGTGGAACTTTGCCATGTTCTCGATAGGAGGAGTCGCCGCTTTGAGGTTGGTGGTGGTACTGTTTGGGGCCTACCTGGTACAACCGGAAAACACCCGCTTAATCGTCGCTGGCACCGTCATTCTAATATTGGCAGTAATCGCTCGGATATTTGTGGCTCTGACTACGATAGGGAGTCGAGTCTGGAAAATTATCGCCTCTCGCGGTAACTAACTGCGTATAATACTGCCGAAATCGCACTGACCACCAAAAGCCCTACCAGTAAGATAAGAGCAGCATCTACGGTAGTTGACAACGACTCAGTCAGTACTGTCTTGAGCGCATCTCCGACTTGACTCCGAACATAAAACAGTCCGCCTATTGCGCCTAAAACAAAAACCCCCGTCGCTATGAGGACGAGAGATATGCGAGGGAGCCTCCCCCATAAACCCCGCAGAGCCTGTAGCGAACTCGTCATCAATTCCGGCATAGCAACACAGTTATTCCACCAAAAACCGCGTGAACACCTGGTTCCCCACCAGGTACGCCTCCTCCGTCAACCGCAGCCGGTCGTCGCTTTCCCACACCAGCAACCCGTCGGCCGTCAACTCCGCCAGTTCCCGCTCGTAGCGGGCGGACAGGTCGATGCCGATGCGCGCTGAGGCGGCGGCAACGTCCATACCGTCCAGCAGGCGCAGGCCGAGGAACATGGTCTCGGCGGCCGTGGTCGCCTCGTCGGATACCTCCCAGCCGTCGACCGTCGGGACCGCCGCAATGCGGTCCACGGTCATCGCCGGCCACGCGCCGGCCTCAGCCGCGCTGGTTGCCCACTCCCGGCCCAGCCGGGCATAATCGCGGGGCGACCGCACGGTCCAGAACCGGCAGGCAGACCCGACCTCGCCGACGCGCAGGGACGAATGGGCGCCCGGGCCAACTCCCAGCCACTGCAGGTTCCGCCAGTAAGCCAGGTTGTGCTCCGAGTCTCGCCCGGGCAGCGTCCAATTGCTGATCTCATAGTGATGGTAGCCGGCAGCGGCCAGGGCGGCGCGAGCGTGGTCATACATATCGGCAGCCAGGTCAGGGTCGGGCTCGGGCAGGCGACCCTGCTGTACCCAGCGGCGCAGGGGGGTGCCTTCCTCCAGCGTGAGGGAATAGAGGGACAGGTGTTCCGGCGCCAGCGCAACGACCTGCCCCACCGTGTCCCGCCATTGGGCCAGCGACTGATGCGGCAGGCCGTACATCAGGTCCAGGCTCACGTTGTCGAAACCGGCGCGGCGGCAACGGCCCAACGCCTCCGCAGCCTCAGCGGCGTCGTGGCGGCGCCCCAGCATGGATAGCAGGCCGTTGTCCATGCTCTGCACACCAATGCTGACCCGATTGATACCGGCGCCCCGGAGTTCGGCGCACTTGGCGGGAGTGAGGTCGTTGGGGTTGCACTCCGCGGTTATCTCGGCGTCGGCGCGAACCCCGTAGCTGCAGGCGATGGCGTCCAGGATGCGGGCCACGTCGCCATCGGGCAGGTAGGAAGGCGTGCCCCCGCCCAGGAAAATCGTGTTGACGGTTGGCCGACCGAGCGCCACGGACCAGGCGGCTATCTCCCGTATGGCGGCGGTGAGGAAGTCCTCAAACTGGGACTCGATACCCTGGTAGGTGTTGAAATCACAATACGGGCACTTGCTCAGGCAGAAGGGTACGTGGACGTACAGCGAAATGCCCTCTCCGGATGCCGAAATGGGAAGATCGCGATATTCATCGGATGGGGACATCGCAGCACCTGTAGCAAGGGGCGAGTTTCATACCCGCCCCTGCTGGATCAATGACTGTGGGGTCGCCGGCGGATCAACAGCTGCGCTGGTCGTCCGCGTTGTCGGCGGGGCGGGCCTGGCCGTCAACAACACTGTCGGGATCGTCGTCTTCCGGGCGCGGAGGCGGCGGTTCGCCCATGTGCTCTCGAACCACCGCCCGGGGGCACAGGTTCCAGAAGAGCCACACGGCCAAAGCCAGGATGATGATGTCGTCGTACCGGCCCAAACCGTAAGGGATGCGGTCCCGCACCAAGTCGAAAGGGAAAATGGCGTAGATCACCGCCAACGGAATCAGCAGCTTGATCAGCAGGTTGACCCGGGAATCGCGGTGCAGCCGGTACAGGGCGCGCACGAACTTGACGATGCGCGGCCCAGCTGGGGGCCGAACATCATGAGGATGGGCCAGAGAAAACGGAGCATAGCGGGATCACCCTACCATACTATGGTAGCACACGAAAGCCGGCGACGGTTGCGGACTGGACGTTTTGCTATACTGCCGGCAAACCCCTACTCTGACCAAAGGATGGACCGCTTTCATGTCCACGAATAACCCTTTGCCGGCCACCATCGGCGAACTCCGCGATAGCGGCTACCAATCGACGTCGGTGCGCGAGGAGATCCGCCGCAACCTGATCGCCAGGATCCGCGCCGAAGAGCCGGTGTTTCCCGGCATCGTCGGTTTCGATCAGACGGTCATTCCCCAGTTGGAAAACGCCATCCTGGCCGGCCAGGACATCATCCTGCTGGGCGAGCGCGGCCAGGCCAAGACCCGGCTGATCCGGGAGATGGTCAACCTGCTGGACGAGCAGATCCCGGTCATCGCCGGCAGCGAGCTGAACGACGATCCCTACAACCCCCTCACCCCCGACGCGAAACAGCTGGTGGCCGACCTCGGCGACGACACGCCCGTGGCCTGGATCGGGCGGGACATGCGCTACTCCGAAAAGCTGGCCACCCCCGACATCTCCATCGCCGACCTGATCGGTGAGATCGACCCCATCAAGGTGGCGGAAGGCCGGCACCTGTCGGATGAGACTGCCATCCACTACGGTCTGGTGCCGCGCACCAACCGGGGGATTTTCTGCATCAACGAACTCCCCGACCTGGCCGAACGGATCCAGGTGGGCCTGTTCAACCTCATGGAAGAGCGGGACGTGCAGATCAAGGGCTACCGCATCCGGATGCCGCTGGACGTGTTCGTCGTGGCCACGGCAAACCCCGAGGACTACACCAACCGCGGTCGCATTGTCACGCCGCTGAAGGACCGCTACGGCGCGCAGATCCACACCCACTATCCCAAGGAGCTCGAAGAAGAGATCGCCATCATGGAGCAGGAGCGGAACCGCTTCCCCGACGAGGACAAGGTGGTGATCCCTGAGTTCATGACGGAGATCGTCGCGGAGGTGACGGCTCGGGCCCGGGCCAGCAACGAGATCAACCAGCGGTCCGGCGTCAGCGTGCGCGTGTCCATCGCCAACTACGAGACCCTCATCAGCAACGCCCTGCGCCGCAGCATCCGACACGACGAGGATATTGCCTGTCCGCGCATCAGCGACCTTCCCTATCTCGTCGCGTCCCTGGGCGGGAAGATCGAGATGGAGACCTTCGGCGAGGGCCGGGAGGACCGCCTCGTGGAGGACCTGACCAAGCGGGCGACCCTCGGCATCTTCGGACGCCACTGTAACGTGGACGACCTGGATGACATCGTAACGGCGTTCGACCTGGGCAACGCGGTGGAAACGGGCAGCGAAGTTCCGGCCGCCGCCTACGCCGCGGCATTGACCAATATCGCAGGCCTCCCGGCCGCGGTGTCCGCGCTGATCGGCGACGACCGGCGGCCGGAGGTGGTGGCCTCAGCCGTGGAGTTCGTCCTCGAGGGCCTGCACCTGAACCGCCGGCTCAACTGCGCCCGGACGCCGGCCGGCGGTTACCGCTACGCGCGTTAGACCCCGCCGATATTAGCGAGGAGGTACGTCATGACGACGCACAACATCGCCGCCGCGCCGTCCGTGACGCTGGAGGAGTATGCCGCGCTGCCCAAGCACCCCCGGCATGAGCTGGTGAAAGGAGTCCTCGTTGAGCTGATGGTCGCATCCGAGGAACACGAACACACCGGTTCGCTAGTCAACTGGCGCTTGTCGGAGCATGTTTTCCCCAACCGACTGGGCCGGGTGTACACGAGCAACCGGGGGTATGTGACGGGTCCTGATTCGCCAGTCACCTCGCGGATGCCCGACATTTCGTTTGTATCAACTGAGCGATTGGCCCGATCCGATCTGGCTGGAATGCTTTACGACGGCGCGCCTGACCTCGCCGTGGAGATTTTGTCGGACAGCAACACGCCCGCCGAGATAGCGCAAAAGATTGAGGAATACATTAACGCCGGCAGCAGGGCCGTTTGGGTGATTGACATCGACGCCCGCACGCTGACGGTGCACGCGGCCGGTGCGTCTCCACTGGTGCTAACAGACGCTGACGCCGTGGGCGGCGGGGACTACCTGCCCGGCTTCGCCTGCGCCGTGGCCGATATGCTGCCGGAGACAGGCTAAACGAGGGAAGCGCGTCGACCCAGCGTGATGCCGTCAGGTAATACCACGGTTGCCTTGAGGTTCCGGAACAGCAGGAACCGGCTCATCGACACCGTAACCTGCAGGGCGTGATCCGCGATGCCCGGGGCCACGAACAACTTGATGTCATCGTCGTCCAACGCTGCATAGGACTCCAGGCTGCGTCGACGACGGACGTTGGTATCGACCGATACCTCAACGGATTCGCCGGTTCAACCCTTCCAGCAGATCAGGTCAACCACGGCCTGTCCGCCTTTGTGCCGGATGAATTGGGAAGCTTCGGGGGTTATGTCAAGGCTCGCGGGCATAATAATCACTGGTCCAGAGGTTGGCCGTCCCACGGGGCGTTCGGGTCTAGATAACGTGCCGGTATATTGCCGCGCAACGCGGCGCGAAACTCTTCGGCACTGTTCATTTTGAGTTGCCTGATTGCTATACGGCCCATGAGGTCGGCATCAATATCTTTGTCGCTGTGCGATACTTTTGTCCACAAATTCAACCATTCATGGTAGAAATTCACGTGATCTCGGTCATCCCTCTCAAATCTCATCCTGCGGAGCACGCGGATTAATTCTCGCGGTTTGACATTCGCTATTCTGGGCATCGCTACACGGGCACTGAGTTCCTACGAGGCTCCAATTGGCGCACCCAATGCACAACGCCGTCAGAGGTGAGTTCTGAACATTCTTCCGAAAGGGCGTCCTGCGCCGCCTGGCCAGTTTTCACCTTGCCAGGCATCTTCTCCACAAAAAGAGCCATGGTATCAGCGACATCCACCAAGGCTTCAGCCTCGGTTTCACCCTGTCCGTGGGCGTGGCTAATGGCCGGGCAAACCGCAGCGTAGCAAATGGAACCGTCGGACAAAGTTCCGCGCCAGACAACGACATCGTATTCCATGACTGCAATCCTGTGCTTAGTCCAGGGGCTGGCCGTCCCACGGGGCGTTCGGGTCAAGATAACGCGCCGGGATATTGCCTCGTAGCGCGGCACGAAACTCCTCCACACTGTTCATCTTTAGATCATCTAGCGCTATCTTACCCATCAACAATGCGTTAAGTTCTTTATCTCCATGGGATATTTTGGTGCCTATATTTAACCAGGCGTGATAGAAATAAACATGGTCACGATTGCTCGGTACGAACCCCATTCTGCGCAGCATTTCACGGGGCTTGACATTAGCAATTCTTACCATCGCTAGGCAGGCACCTGGTTGCGAGCAGGAACGACTTGGCGTATCCATGGCACAACGCCTTCGGCCGTGAGTTCCGCAACCAGTTCGGAGGTCGCTTCTTGGGCGGCTTGTCCAGTCTTGAGTTTTCCCGGTTCATGGTCCAGATAGATTGCCATGGCATCGGCAACGTCAACTTCAGCTTCGGTATCTCCCTGGCCATGAGCGCGGTCAACGGCGGGACAGATTGCCGCGTAGCAAATTGATCCGTCGGACAGGGTGTCACGCCAGACCGCGACATCGAATTCCATCGTAGCAAGCTCCATCGTATCGCCTTCCACGTCAGTAAGAGTAATTATACCCGCCCCTACGATCCTGCTTCCAGCAGCAAAGTGTTACGCGCTTCTATCGCCGCCGGGTGAATCGCCGAGCCCTTGTCCAGCATACGGACCACGTTCCTGGTGAGGAACATGGTCATGGCGGAGGGCAGGTCGTTCTCGGCGAGTTCCTTCAGCTCAGCCTGCCAGGGGTAACGCTTGACCTTGACCGGGTCCAGCTTGTCGGCCAGGAAAACGATGTGGGCAATTTCATCGCCGCCGGATGGGTCCCCGGTGGTGTGCCAGTACACCGCGTTGTACAGCTGCGGATGGCGGAGGCCGTCCTCCCGCTTCAGCAGTTCGGCGCCCACCATGCCATGCAGGATCGCCGGGTTGCGCCGCTCGAACGCCGTCACCGGAGGCAGGTCATATTCCTCCATGCGCAGCAGGTTCTCAACGCCGGAGAAGTGCTTGGTGGCGTCGTGGGCCAGGGCGGTCAGACCAATGGCTTCCACATCCTGACCGTGGCGCTCGGCCAGGTCGCGGGCGATCTGTTCCACCCGCTGGCAGTGCTCCTGGAGCCCGGGCGGCAGGCGGCGGATCCGGCGGTGGATGCGGTCCACCACGCGGTCGGAAATCTCAATGGTGGTCATGGGGTGGTCACACTCACTTCATGCAGAGCACGGTCATCACTGCACCGGAATATCTCCAGGCCAGCCCCGTCTGAGAGCTGAAACGGGTACCAATTCTTCGTTGACGGGATCAACTGCCAGCGTCAGGATCTGCAACGTGGTTGCGCCGACGCATTGACCACTCTCATCAGGCCAGAAAGCGACCGGACAGATGCTGCTCAAGGTCTCGCCGGACCGAACCGTTATGGAAATCCGGGCGAGCCCGCGGGAACACCGTAGAGTGGTTCCATCGGCCAGGACGTAGTCCATCGGTCGTTCCGTCGCCGGGATATGGAGTTGCTCCAGCAGGTCCGCAGGAAAGGCGGATTCGGTGGCGCCGGTGTCCACAAGAGCAATCACCGGGCGCGTATCGCCCCCGGTGATGTTACCGATGTGGATTTCGGCCATGAAATCGCCCATGGACGTTAGCCCATGTCTCCCAGTCCCCGGCCGCCGAGCAGGTGCATGTGCGGCCAGGCGATGGTCTGGCCGGCGTCGGCGCCGTTGTTGACCACCAGCCGGTAGCCGCTGATGGTCACGCCCTCGCGGCGGGCCATCTCCGCGGCCACCACGAACAGGTGCCCCATGGTGGCTTCCATCGCGGGGCTGATGTAATCGAGCCCGTTGATGGGCATGTTGGGGATGATCAGCAGGTGCACCGGCGCCTTGGGGTCGATGTCGCGCACCACGAAGCAGCGCTCGTCCCGGTAAATCACATCGGGATGCAGCGGGTCGCGGGCCATGGCGGAAAAGGGCGAACTGCGGGCGGGGGTCATAGTTGTCATTAGGCATTACTCCTACTGGTAGCTACTTCCATTCCAGTTTAGAAAGTATTTTTACAAGAATCACAACGATAGTGGTTTTGATGTGGGTAGTGACGTAGCCGAACGCTGGGCTCCCCGCATCGCGGGCACTTGTCGGGCAATGGCTGTTGCCTGAGTTCGTTGTGTTCAGTTTTCATTTTCGCCCAAAGGTGCAGCGCTCTTCGGTCTGCATCGAAAGCCAACTCGTGAGACCGTATTTTCGTTGGATCGCGAAACCTGACATCCAAACATTCGCGGCGTTGGAATCGTAATTTGCCGCCCACAACCTGACCCGCAAATGTTTTAATTGGCCGTGTTCGGCCAACCATAACGGTTGAAACGACTTCAACGATCAACCCTGTCTCTTCTTTGGTTTCGCGGTATGCAGCGTGCTTACTACTTTCGCCGCGGTCCACAAATCCACCAGGCAACGACCACTTTCCCTTCTCTTTTCCATACCCACGCTGGATAAGCAGTACCTCGTCCCGGCTGTTTTCAACGAGGCAGAATACGACTCGCTTGGCCATCGTTTTGCCTCCTTCGCAAATGTAAGTGAATAGGAAAAGCTACGCTGAAATCATCGCTACGCAGCCTCGATTTCCTGCAACGCCACTTCCTTGTGGTCGTGGACGCTGCCGTAGGAAAGTTCCTGTACCTTGGCCCGGCGCGTGTAGAGCTGCAGGTTGTGCTCCTCGGTGAAACCGATGGCGCCGTGGCACTGGTGACCCAGGGAGCAGACCCTTTGGTAAGCGCCGCTGCACCAGGCTTTGGCGATGGCGACCTCGCGGCGGCCGGACTGGCCTTCGGCGATGGCCCACGCTGCCTGGTAGGCCACGTGGCGGGCTCCCTCAACGTCGGTGGCCATGTTGGAACAGTGGTGCTGCACCGCCTGGAAACTCCCCACGGGACGGCCGAACTGGGTGCGCTGCTTGACATATTCGACGGTCATATCGACCACCGCGTCGGCGCCGCCCACCATCTGCACGCAGTGGGCCGCGGTCGCCCGGGCTAGGGCGCGCTCGATGACGGGCCAGCCCTGTCCGACCTCGCCGAGCACGGTGCCCGCTCCCACGGAGACGTTGTTCAGCCGCACCTCGCAGAGCCGCTCGTTGCCGATGGTGCCAACCTGCTCAACCTCCACGCCGGCGGCATTGGACGGCATCAGGAACAGCGTGATGCCCTGCTCCGGATCGTCCCCGGCCGGCATGGTGCGCGCCGCGACGATGATGGTGTCGGCGGCATGGGCGTCGGGAACGAACAGCTTGGTGCCGGAGATAACGTAGCCGTCGCCCGATGCGCTGGCGGTGGTCTCCACGCCCCAGGCCTCGGTGGTCGCCGACGGCTCGGTGAGGGCAGGGTGAGGCGGACAGTGCCGGCGCAGACGCCGGTCAGGATGTCGCGCTTCTGGTCGTCGCTGCCGGCGTCCATCACGGTCAGCCCACCCAGCACAACGGTGGCGAAATAGGGAGCGGGCAGCAATGCGCGGCCCATCTCCTCGACCAGCACGGCGAGGTCGAGGAATGACCCGCCGGTGCCTCCGTACTGCTCGGGGAAGGGTATGCCGGTCCAGCCCAGGCTGGACACCTGCCGCCACAATTCTTCTGTATAGCCCCGCGGGTCGTTTTCCAGTTCGCGCACCAGCGTCAGCGGGCATTCCTGCGCCAGAAACTCCCGCGCCGAGTTCTTCAGCATCTGCTGAATCTCACTGAGTCCCATGTCCATATGTCGGCCCTCCCGGGCATTGTTGGGGAAAATCGCTGGGAGTATATCGCACCGGGTCGGGAGCGGCAATTGCGACGAGAGGGCGGGAGTGGCGGGTCAGGCGTCATGCAGCCTGCGGATCTCTGATTCCAGTTCGCGGACGCGATCCTCGGCGACTTCGGCCCGGTCCTCGGCTCGCGTCCGGGCCGCCCGCTCGCTCTCCGCCCTGGCGAGCTGGTCATCGTAGGTCGGGATGTGCTGTCCGGCGGCCGGATCGTACCATCCCAGCTGACCGTGCTCCCATCGCATATACAGGTTCAACGCCACGCTGTAGCCCTGCAGGACCCCTTCCTGCAACTCATCTATCCGCATCGGCACGTACACACCATCCAGCAACCGGTCTCCTGCCAACCGTGCGCCGTGATGCTCTCCCGTCCTGTCGAAGCGCCAGTATTCGGGGATGCCCAGGGCCGCGTAGTCGTCGCGCTTATCGACCACGTCGATTTCTGCGGTGCCGGGGGAAGCCACTTCCAGTACGAAGTCGGGCGGCTTCCCCCTGTCCCGAGATGATGTAGCCATTGCTGGACTCGTAGGCTGCCGGGTCCACGTTGAAGGCGACGAGCAGGTTAGGCCGGCGACGCCGGGCGGTCCCGTAGCAGGGGTAGGGACTATCCAGAGGTCGGCTTCCACCAACGTCGTTTCGGGATGGCCGAAGTGCCGCGCCAGGTGCAGGGCGCTGCCGATCTTGTGCAGATGGTCTTCCCTGGACTTTGCGCATTTTTTAGGAAAAGAATAAGGACAGGGTAAGATGGCCTGACCCCACTTTCGACGAAAGGTCCAGCCATGCTCACCCTGCCCGATGCCATTGTAGCCGTTCTCGTTCCCTTCGCAACGTTGTTCAGCAACCCAACCTGGCGCAAAGCGCAGGTGTTGCTGGTGGGCGCGATACTGGCGCCAGGCCAGCGCACGGTGGCCGCGGCGCTGCGGGTCATGGGTCGCAGCGATGACGGCGACTTCGCCCGCTACCATGAGGTGCTCAACCGGGCGGTGTGGTCGCCCCGTGCGGCCGCGGGTATTCTGTTGGTATTGTTGCTCCAGCACCTGGATCGCGGCGATGGCCCCCTGATCTTCGGCGTCGACGAAACCTTGGAGCGGCGTCGGGGCCGTAGCATCGGCGCTCTGGGCGTTTACCGTGATGCGGTGCGTTCCAGCCGCTCCCAAGTGGTCAAAGCCAGTGGTTTGCGCTGGATCTCCCTGATGTGGCTGGGCCAGGTGCCCTGGGCGGGACGCCATTGGGCCCTGCCGGTGCTCACGGTGCTGGCGCCATCGGCGCGGTACTATCAGGAGAGAGGACGTCGGCACAAGAAGCTCACCGACTGGGCACGCCAGATGGTCCTGCAACTGCGCCGCTGGCTGCCGCAGCGGTCGCTGGTGCTGGTGGGGGACAACGGCTACGCTGTGCTCGACCTGCTGCACTGCTGCCAGTCCCTGTCGGAACCCGTTACCCTGATCGCCAGACTGCGCCTGGATGCCGCCCTCTATGCGCCCGCGCCACCCCGTCAACCGGGTCAGAACGGCCGCCCAGCGCTGAAGGGCGCACGACGACCCTCGCTGAAAGCGCTCCTTGAGCAGCCCCCGGCTACTGACCAGCCTCAGGTAACCTGGACCAGCGCCACGGTGGGCTGGTACGACGGCGCCACCCGCACTGTGGAACTCACCTCCCAGACCGCAGTCTGGTACCGCTCGGGCAAACCCCCGGTGCGCATTCGCTGGGTGCTGATCCGAGACCCACAGGGCGCCTTCGCGCCCCAGGCCCTGCTGTGCACCGACCCGTCGGCAGACCCGACGCAGATCCTGGAATGGTTCGTGCTGCGCTGGCAACTGGAGGTCACTTTTCAGGAGGTGCGGACCCATCTGGGCGTGGAGACCCAGCGCCAGTGGTCCGACCTGGCCATCACCCGCACCACGCCGGTCCTGCTGGGACTCTTTTCCTGGATCACCCTGGCCGCCCACGCGCTGCAAGAACGCCACCCCATGATCCAGCGTAGAGCGGCCTGGTACGACAAACCGTCGCCGACCTTCGTCGACGCCATCGCCCTGGTGCGCCGCCACCTGTGGCTGGCGTCGGAGGGTTTCCCCCGGTCGCCCAGCGACCCCGATACGCAAGAACTCCCCACCGCTCTGTACCACCGATTGGTGGATTCCCTCGCTTACGCCGCCTGAAATGCGCAAAGTCCAGTTTGTAAATCGTGCTCCAACCCGCCGCTGCCCGGCAAAAGCCGGTGCGCGCCATGCGCAGAGTGCCACCGCAACTCGGAAAACGCCCGCAACGCTCTGCAAAGGCAAGACCTCAATCGCGAGGGCCTTTGCCACGACTGCCAAGCGCAGGCAACTCCTGGCTCCACGCGATGCCCAAAGTGCGCCGAAGAACATCGTCACCGCCAGCGACGCTACTCCCGCAAGCCGAAACGGTCACAGAGAACAGGCGATACCACGGCCGAACCCGTCCAAACCGACCTATGGGGTGAACCCGTACGCATGTGACGGAGTTCCCACTCGACGCCCATCTACACCAGCACCGTCAACCCTTTAGGCCAGCACGAGCCACACTGATGATCGGCAATGCGAAGCCGGCTATGGAGGCCGAGCGCACCCGATTGTGTCCCACCAGCACACATGGCACAATCCGTCCGCTAACCAAACCGATGCGACATCCGACAAACACGACATCCATAAGGTCAGTCGGCCAGGACATTCCCTTGACGCGGTCGAAAAAACACCATTTTCTCCCGGTATTCTATTTGAGCGCCTGGGCCAGTCGCCCCAATCTGACCCACCTTTATGACATCGAGGCCGCTACCCCTCGCTACGATGTGGGAATCAAAGGACAAGGCCAACAGCGCCTCTACTACGCGAGTCAAGACACCGAGAACGTCCTCCAAGCTTGGGACCAGCGCTTCGCCCGCGTATGCCGCCGAATCAGAGAAAGCCAAAGCTTACCCCACATCGAGATTGATCCTCAATCGTTCCTAGATTTGTTCGCTTTCATCGCCGCACAGCACTCACGCACCCCATCAGAAGCGGAAGTCATACGACAAATCTACGCCCAGTCAATACCAATATTATTGGACGCCATGGGAGCGGCCCCGGGAGACACCCGGGTCCAATACGACTTCCCACAATTGGAAGCCGTCAAACTTTCGGTCGAAGCCCAACTTCCGATCATGGACGACCTAGAACCGCACCTTGTCACTGCTCCCACGGACCGGTTCCTCACCAGTGATAACCCCGCCTTCTTCTATAACCAACTGTCCCAAGGGTTACACGGAGCGACCACCGGTGCGGACACCCATGGATTCCAAGCATTCTGCCCGATCTCACCACGCAGTGTGGTCATGCTGTTCGATCCCAACGCATACGAGCTAACTTCCGCCGCTTCGAAACGAAGCCATACAACCGAGGCAAATGAGTCCGATATTCGCCAACTGAACCAGATGCAAGCCCTTTGCGCCATTCAAAATTTGTACGCCAACTCTCCCCAACTGCTCGAACAAGTGCCAGGCCTCGTACAAACGGTATTGGACGAGCGTCACAAGCCGACCATCCAATTAGCCGAGTACGAATCCACAGAGCCGGGGGATCAATCGAAGCTCCTCGTAGGACACAGCGAAATGCCTAACCTGTCCCTCGACCTGTCGTTCATTCGAACCAAGTGGAGTGCAGCCACACGGCCTGATTGGTGGAAGTTGCATGACTACAGACACGGACCTAATGCAATCCCTCAACTTCTACGCGAAGGAGCCCCCGTAAAGACATTCACGGATCCAAACGACCCAGCTAGCGCGGTAACCCACATCATCCCTGGGTAACGTCATCTGCCGTAACTATACCGCCAAACGGCAGCCCGTCTTCACCCACCTGCGGACTCTAAAACCTGAGCACCGTGAGCAACACAACCGATCATTTCCGCACAGCAGCCGAACAGGCCGAGAAAACCATCCACCTCAGACCCGGCGGCCAAGGCCCGTCCCGCACACCATCGGGGGCTCGAGTGCGATACCAACCGCCCATTGTCATTCTCAAGCCAACCGGCCAGCCGACCCGACCCTCACCACCGTCGCCAGCATAGGCGACAACCCGGCAGCCGCTGAACACACCGTCCACGTCGCGCTCCACCAACCCTGCGGGGAGAGCCGGTTCATCATCCACACTGACCGTACCGTCAGCCTAAGCCCGAATCCACCGAAGGGATACGACCGCGGGGGTCAGACCAGGGATGAGAGGCGAGGGAAACAGGCTGTAGGGCTTTGATCCCTGGAGATCCGGCTGGGTGTGGGGTGTGACCGCCGCAGAACGGGGTTGTTGACGACCGCAGGTCGTGTCGGAGGACGAGATCAGCTTGCAGACGGCGGCAGGAGGCAATCTGTGCCCAGCCTGGCGCAGACCCCGCCAAGCGGTTGGGTAGTGCGGCGGACGGGTAGGACGCCGTCAGGCAGGGAGTGGCAGGGCGCGCAGTCTGGAAAGGGCTCTGCCGAATTGGTTTTGCCAGGGCCAGCCCTGGGGAAGGTGCAAGGTGAGACTCCGAGCCTTGCGGGTGATGCGTCCGGCCAGGGAGAAGAAGCGTCGTCGGAGGGTCTTGGTGGTCATCACCGGCTCGCCCAGGCCGATGCGTGTTGTCCAGCGTGCCAGGTTATGGGCGATGACCTGGACGACCAGCCAGGCGGCGTTGGCGGGGAAGCGTCCCGAGGGGAGGTGGTTGAGCCCCACGCCGTACTTGAGATCGCGGATGGCGTTCTCGATCTCGGCGTGGCGACGATGGTCGGCCTCCAGATCCAGGGTGTCGCCCTTGCGGTCGGTAATGAAAGCGTGATAGCTGTAGGTGGCGAACAGCGCCAGTTGGGAGCCGGGCGTGGGCTTCACTCTGCGGACGATGAGGCGCACCGGCACGGCGTCGGGTTCGCTCTGGAAGGGAGTGTAGGTGGTCTCCGCTACGTCGGCGGCACCCTCCATCCAGTAGGGTATGGGCGTCCACTCCGTCTCGGATATGGCCTCGATGATACTGCGCACGCTCTGGTGCTGGCGGATGGTGATGGAGAAGCGGACGTCCATCTTTCGGCAGACGGCGACGATGTCATGGTTGTAGAAGCCGCTGTCGGCGCGCATGGTGAGTGGTCCGGCGGCTCCGGCGTGGCGCACTCGTCTCACCGTCTCCCGCAGGAAGTGGGCGGCGCCTCGAGCCGTGTTGGCCCGGCCTTTGCGTCATCGTGCCATCAGCACGTCGCCGGTACCGGCGGCCACGGCCAGCAGCGGGTGATAGCCCCGCTGGCCGGCGTAGTTGTGGCGCTGCGCGCCTTCCTTGGCGAGCCCGTAGGTCTCGCAGATGGTGGAGTCCAGGTCGATGGTCAACGGATCATTGCCGGGTCCAGCCCCAGCGGTCCAGGCCCTCGCCAGCACCTCTCGGCTCACCCGATCCAGCTGGCGGACGTGTCCCCAACTGAAACTCCGCAGGAAGGTCCCCAACGTGGACGGCGCTTTGACCTTGCAGCCCAGCACCTGCTCGGTTCCCCCTGCGCGCAGCGCGTCGGTGTCGTCGATGCAGTCGCCACCGGCCAGCGCCGACGCCACCAACGTCAGCAGCTTGTCTCCCGCATTGGCCCGACCCGGCGCATTTCCCAGGTCAACGTAGTGGTCCACCAGCTCGCCCAGTCCCAGGTGATGGGCCAAAGTGACCGGAAGGATCAGCCCGGCATTGGCCACCAGGCGGTGATCGTCAAAGGCGACTTGGATGCGGTCGGGGTCGTTGCGTGTTAGCATCCGTTGGGTGCTCCTTGTTTCAGGGTGGTTTTCTGCTTCAAAAACCATTATCCCCGAAGCCGGGAGCACTTTCTCATCCCCTCAGAACGACGCCACTCTCATCCTTTCGGTGGATTGGGGTTTAGACTTGGTGAGGCGAATTGGCCGAAAGGGGTTCAGGGAGCCTTGCGCCGCCGGTGGTGTTATGTCATATAGTGGGCATGGACGGGGAGATTGACCTCAAGACTGCCGACCGGGATGTCCTGATTGCCATTATCGTCCGGCAACAGGCGATTATCGAGCGGTTGGAGAAACGGATTGCCCAATTGGAAGGGCAGGCCAAACCCAGCGGCTCGGGCCGGATGCCCGGTCTTAAGCCCAAAGCCGACCGGAAACCGGCCCAGCCCAAAGGGCCTCGCAAGCCTCGTCCCCACGGCTTCGCCCGCACCCGCATGACGCCCACCCAGCGGGTGGAACGCGCGGTGGCACAGTGTCCCGACTGCGGAACTCAGCTGGCCGGTGGCTGGACCCAGCGCACTCGGGAAGTGATCGACCTGCCCCAAGTTCCGGTGCAGGTAACTGAGCACGCTTACATCGCCCGTACCTGTCCGAGTTGCCAGCGCCGCTGTGTGCCACCGGCGCAACTGGACGGCGTGGTGCTGGATAAGCAGCGTCTGGGGGTCAACGTAATGAGTTTGATTGCTGCGCTTTAAGGAGGAGGCTCGGCTGCCCTTCCGCACCATCCAGTGGTACCTGGATGCCGTCCATGGGCTGCGCCTCAGTCTGGGAGCCATCGTGGACGCCACGCAAAAGGTGGCTCGCCAGGCCCAGGCTGCGATGGCCGATATAGTGGAACGGATCCGAGGCAGCCCGGTGGTCCATGCCGATGAGACGGGTTGGCGGGAGGACGGGCACAACGGCTACGTCTGGACTTTCAGCACACCCACCCAGCGGTACTTCCCCTGTTCAAGCCAGGGGCAGGCTCTGCGACGGGGACGGGGCAAGGCGGTGGTGGATGAAGTCCTGGGCGAGGAGTTTGCTGGCGTGCTGGTCAGCGACTTCTACGCCGCCTACCACACGACGGTCCCAAACAACGCTGCTGGGCCCATCTGCTGCGGGACATCCACGACCTGCGCGCCCTCTACCCCGAGGACGCAACACTGGCACAGTGGGCCGACGCCGTCCATAGTGTCTATGTCCAGGCCAAGGCTTTTACCCATCCTTCAGAGCAGCAACGACGCATTGCCCAACTGGCCCTGGAGCAACGACTGCTGGCCCTCTGCCGTCCCTACCGGGATGACCCGTCGGCCGCTCAGGCCAGGCTGTGCCGACGCATGGAGAAACACATCAAAGAGCTCTTCGTCTTCGTAGCCGAACTGGGAGCGCCGCCGGACAACAACGCCGCTGAGCGCAGCCTGCGCCCGGTGGTGATCAGTCGGAAGATCAGTGGTGGCGCCCGGTCAGTCCAGGGCACTGACACCAAGATGACGCTGGCCTCAGTCTTCGGCACTTGGCGAGCCCAGGCCTTGAACCCCCTCACCGCCTGCCGACAATTACTCACTACCCCACAAGTCTGAACTGTTACAATTTCACCACACAAGGAGTGATTGCATGTCTCAAGCCGAAAGAATCATCGTCCCCAAAGACCTGTACAAGGAACAGTACTCGCCCAAGTTCGTCGGACGGTGGGACGAATTGATCGACTGGCAGCGTCGGGCGGAGGCGGAAAACAACTTCTTCCAGGATATCCTGAAGGAGCATGGAGCCGAAACTGTGCTGGACATCGCCTGCGGCACCGGATTTCATGCCGTTACTCTGAAAGCCGACGGTTTCGACATAACCGCAGCCGACGGCGCGCCCAACATGCTGGCGCAGGCCAGGGAAGAATGCCGAACGCTTGGGGATTGACGACCTGCGTCTCGTGGAGGCCGAGTGGATCAGGTTGAGGGAGTCCTTTCCCTACGAGCGGTTCGACGCCGTTATCTGCCTGGGCAACGCGTTCACCCACCTGTTCGACGAATCGGATCGTATCCGGTCCCTCAACGAGGTGTACCACTTGCTCAACAATGACGGAATCGCAATCATTGACCAACGCAACTATGATGCCATTCTGGACAACGGTTTTCAGCAGCAAGCACCAGTCCTACTATCTGGGCGAAACCGTGGATGTCAAGCCTGAAGAGCTGACCGAAGATGTCCTCAAGATGCGGTACGAATACAGCGATGGGGAGGTCCATTTTCTCACCCTGTGCCCCATCCGTCAGGACTACGTAACCGACCTTTTGCTCGGTACCGGCTTCCGGAGCGTGGAGCGGTACGGCGATTTCGAAGCGGGCTACGACCTCTACGATCCGGATTTCGTGATCCAGATCGCCAGGAAGTAGGCGTCAGCATGGACAGGACATAGCGCACGGGAACCTGGTCGGATCGATCGATTGCTGGGTGTGAAACCGCCGGACAACTGGGCCTGAGTCAGAGTACTGCTTGCCCGGGAGCGGACAGTAAGGCGCGGGCCCAAGCCGTCGGCCCAACGGCCTGAGGCTTACGGTTGCGACGCTTGGCCAGGATCCCATGAGGGCCGGTCGCAGTTCAATCGACACCAACGGAGACACTCATCATGACCGAAAGAGACGTTGGCGCCATCGTCGCCAGCACCCAGGCCTATTACGACGGACCCCGCCGACGAGATTTACCGCACCATCTGGGGCGATAATCTGCATCTGGGCGTGCCTTGCAGCCCCGAATGCCACCATCCCGAGGCGATGGAGCATACCAACGAGATCATGGCCAACGCGGTTTCGCTGACGCCGGATATGAGTGTGCTGGACCTGGGATGCGGCTACGGCTCCACTGCCCGATATCTGGCGGCGAACTTCGGTTGCGCGGTGACCGGCACCAACATCAGTGAGAAGGAACTGGAACTGGCCCGCTCGCGTGCCACCCAGGCCGGCCTGGATCACCTGTTGTCCTTTGAGTACGGGGATTTTCACCGCCTCGCCTACCCCGACGACTCCTATGACGTGGTCTGGAGCCAGGAAGCCTTTCTGCACGCTGTGGACAAGAATGCAGTCCTTTCGGAATGCCGGCGCGTCGTCAAGCCCGGCGGCAGCCTTGTCTTCACGGATATCCTGGTGCGCCGAAGCACTCCGGAAGCGGACCGGGAGAAGATATATGACCGGGTCAAGTCGCCCGATATGTGGGATCTGCAAGATTACCGGCAGGCATTGTTCCAATTGGAACTGCCCGTGACCAGGGAGGAGGACTGGTCCCGGCACGTCGGTCGCTCCTATGCCTGGGTGCGCGACCGTCTCCTGGAAAACCGGGAAGCCCTGGCTCCCCGCATCGGTTACGATACCATCGACCGCACCGTGGAAGCGCTGTCTTTCTGGGTTGACTCGGCCAACGCCGGCAATATTGGCTGGGCGCTTTTCGTGGCAACGAAACCTTCCTGACGCCGGCGGGCAACCCGGTGTTTGCCCGGCGCTTTTTCAAAGTTGTGCCACAGCCCGCCTAATCCCGAATCCACCGAAGGGATGCGGTTCTAGCGTTGACGTGAGGGATGATGGGTAAGAAAGGCGAACGCGCCCGGCCCGATCGCCAATAGATGTGGTTCAGGGCGGTCGGTGGCGTTTTGGCTGCGTGATGCGTTCTGGGGAGGGCGGCGACCGCACGTTGTGCGGCGACGACAAATCGGGTATCCAAGCTATCTACGGTGCTGACTGACGGGGAGGAACCGACATGGGAATCACAGAAATTCGACGTACCGTGGTGGCCTCGGTCCTGTTGCTGGCATTGGTTGGTGTCTTGGGCTGCTCGGCTGCCCAGTCTGCCGTGCCTGCCACTGGCGACCAGATCTCGGAGGACTATATGGTGATGGTTGACGGGCTGCTGCCGCCTTGGGATCTGGACGACATGGTGAAAGCAGGCCGACGCCATTGTGATGGGCACCCTCAAGGCTGAGCTTGGCACCAAGGAGGCGCCGGGGGGAGTGAGTGACCCACCCAAGTTCAATTATGAGTTCACCGACTATCGGCTGGAGGTGTCCAAGGCGTTGCATCCGAAGGACGCTCTCGCTGACTTCATAGCCGTGATGGCGGAGACGGGTGCTGTTCCGGTTGGAGACAATGTGCATGTACTGTCCGACGCCGACGTTCCGGAGTATGAGGTGGGCGATGAGGTGATCCTCTTCCTGCGCAGCCTCGCTGATGAGGACAATTACGATGATGACATCGGCCGGCCGGTGCCGGATGGGTTTGATAATGACGACTATTTCATCGTGATGGTCGGTCAGGACTACGGGAAGATTGTGAACGTCGGCGATGGTTGGCATGACTCGCGTTCTGGCAAGGGTTTGACCGTCAAAGGGATTGAGGACGCGGTCGAAAATATGCATGGCAAGTAGCGCCATGGTTCCCTCTTGCTGGTGCGTGCTTGTCGCCTCCGGTGTCAGGCACGGGTGGCCAGTTGTCCAGCATGCCGCGGATGAAGGAGCGCACGGAGCCGGAGGCTCCGTGCGCGTCGTCACGTCGTGCGGGCCGTTTCTTGCCTGCCTACGCCATGGTTGCGGTGCCGGCTTCGTCATAGTCGTGCATGATGCCGATGGGCTTTTCGTCGACATTGATGACCACCACGTGCTGGTTGACGGCGTCGCCGTTGCGGCAGGGATACTGGGTACCCCTAACGACGGCTTGTCGGTCGGTGGGTCGGAAGGCTAAGGTGTTGGATACCTGGACTTTCAAGGAGGTGGTCGACGACGTGATTCGGGTGATCTGCGTAGGGCGGGCTCGGGTCACGGAAGGCGCCGGGCCTAGCGCGGGCGACAGCGGCGCGCCGGTGTTCAAAATCACCAGTGGCAGCAATGTGAAGCTGATTGGCATGTTGTTCGCCGGAGACGCGGACGAGGACGACGTGTTCTGCTTCTCGTCCCTCGGCCATATTTACAACGAGCTCGGTTCGTACGACAGTTGGAAGTCCTGCACGTCCGGTTGCTAAAACAGCGGTGCCGGGACCTCCCAGGTCTGGCGCTGCGAGGCGTGTAAGCGCGGCGTGGCAAATGCCACGCCGCCTGGGTACTGCGATGTTCGCTGTTCTGAAAAAAATGGACTTGGGTGCTGCTGATCGGCTCCCTCTGCCTGGTTGGGGTGGTGGCCAGGTAGGCAATGGCCTGTGAGTTGGCCGGGTTGCGTAGCAGCGCGAATTTCAGCGTGCGGATCATGGTGTGACGATATATTGTTCTTGAACTTTCAAGTCTGCGGCGTCCGTTGGGGCGGCGCGGGCTTTTTATTTGTCAACAGGCCCTAGCAAAGGTGATGCACTGATATAGCAGACGTAGATTACAATCATTACCCTGGCCAACCACGCACAGGTTGCCGTGGAATGTCCATCCCCACTCGCGTGGGGCCGCCGACCGTGTTTCCAACGACAGCAGTATCGTGATGGTGTTGTTCCAGACCCAACAAGCAGCCCACGCGCCACGGCTCCGACCTGATTCGTCGACGGAGGTTTGGACGCCGCTGTGCGTCATGCGGATGAAAATGGCCGGGCATAGTTGCAACCCTCTCCACCAACTGCCAGAGACCCCCAGTGAACCTCGCTCGGATGGCTCCATTCCGCCGTCGCGTCAGGCTTTTGATGTTCCAGGGTTACCGTTTCTTGTCGCGTGCTTTTTTGGCTTTGGAAAGATTGAGTTTCTTTTGCTGGGGCACGCACTTCTTTTTCTTGTTGCGTGCTTTCTTGGCTTTGGGAAGCGGTGGGTTCAGTTCGCGTTGCACGGCTAATATTTTCTCGACGCTCCTCGCGTCGCAGGGCTTGTCGTCGCCCCGCAGAACCACATCGTGTGAGTTGCGGATGAACGCCTGCAGCTGCTCGAGCGTGGGTTCAGATCGATGGTTACAACGCCACATGTGCTCTGCTAGTATTCAGTCACACCTGTATCGACAGATACGGCGAGAGGTGAGCCGGAGTGGCTACGCTGAGTAGCAATCAGCAGTGCGGGAGGTGCGGCATCCATGGTTCAGGAGAAATACGGGGTACAGTTGACGTCGGAGGAGCGGGAACGGCTGCGGCAATTGATACGATGAGGCCGGCGTTCCGCACGGGTAATCACTCGGGTGCGCATCCTGCTCCGGACTGACGAAGGATGGAGCGCGTCCCAGGTGGTAGCAAGCGCTGGACACGTCGCAGCGCACGGTGTTCCGCACCAAACGGCGGTACGCCGAGGAAGGATTGGACGGCGTGCTGCACGACCATCCTCAAGCCAACCGGTACCGGAAGCTGGATGACAAGGGCGAAGCCTATCTGATCGCGCTGGCGTGCAGCGCTGCGCCCGAAGGCCATGACCACTGAGCTCTTGGCCAGTTACCCTGCGGTTGCTGTCCGACCAGGCGGTGGAGTTGGGGTTGGTGGAGTCGTTGTCCCACGAGACGGTGCGTCTGCGGCTGAAAAAAACATCCTCCAGCCGTGGCGGAAGCAGCAGTGGTGCATCCCCAAGGTGAACGGGGAGTTCGTGGCTGCCATGGAGGACGTGCTGGACCTCTACGCCGAACCTTACGACCCTGACCGTCCGGTGGTGTGCTTCGACGAGACCTCCACCCAACTGCTGGCCGATACCCGACCGCCGCTGCCCGCCCAACCGGGACGCCCGCGACGCCAGGACTACGAGTACCGGCGCGGCGGCACCCGCAACATCTTCCTGACCTGTGAGCCTTTGGCGGGCTGGCGCCACGTGGCGATCACCGAACGGCGTACCATGCATGTAAAGGACGGAGAGAAAATGTACCGCGTGGGCGGCCCGATCGCCGATTCGGGTGTTGTTGTCCAGCGATTCTGTCAGTTTAAATGGAAAGCGACTTTGTCAGTCTGAACGGTTGATGGCTGGTTGAAATGATCCGCTGACGCCACGGTTGATGGGGAGATTGGTCGGCTGGGTCAGGGAGCGGGCGTACTTGCGGACAGTGTTGCGGTGTACGCCCAGTTGACGTGAGATCTCGCGCAGGGATAGACCCTGGGCCTGGGCCTGCTGCACCGCCTTCCAGAGGGCCAGCTGTCGCGGGGTGAGTTCCCGGCGGGATGGAGGTTCACTGTGATGGTTCTCGACCGCCGGTTCCTCGACGACGGGATCGGGCTCCAGGTTGGCCAGGTGTCGCAGCTGGGGTTGGCTGACGCGATGATTGCCCAGGCGTTTCACGATGCGGCCGATTTCTGGGTTGGGAGCCAGAGCGCCGTGGGAAGCGCGCAGTGCACCGGGTCGGGGCGGCGCTGGCCGGCAGGGGATGATCTCACCCTCATGGCGTACTTGGAGGCGGCCATCGGTGTGTTCGAGGACTTCCACCTGGACACCGGCGTAGCTGGGACGCTCCCGGCTGGGCAGCAGTTGCAGGGTGCGCCACTGGTACTTGACCGTGTTGTCCCGAGCCACCTTGCGGGTGCGCTTGAAGCAGAGGATTTCGTCCAAGGGCCGCTTTCCGTGCCACGGGCGGTAGGCAGGCTCCGGCAGATCGGCCGGGACAGCAAACCATGTGTTATAGCGGGGCAGGAAGTCCCTGAGCATGGCATTGGCCTGGTCTATGGTGCTGGCGCCGGCGAGACGCAGTTCGGTCACCAGCCGGTCCTGAAAAGTGCCGGCGGCACGTTCCACTCGGCCTTTGGCCTGGGGCGAGCGGGCGAAGATCTGCTGGATGCCCAGCTCCACCAGGGCACGGCTGAAGTGGGTGGCTTCCACCGGCGGCTGGATGTGCCTCGGTTTGCCGGAGAATTTGAACACGCCGTGGCGGTCGCTGTACAGGGCGGTGGGTACGCCCCAGCGTTCGATCAGTCCCTGCATCAGGATGAAGTATCCCCGAGTGTCCTCCTCGGGACAGAACACCGCGTTGGCCACGGCGCTGGTGGCGTCGTCAACCGCCAGGAGCAGGGTGAATTGGGGACCGTCCTCGCCCAGCCACCGGTGGAAACTGCCGTCGATCTGCACCAGCATCCCGGCCTGAGGCATCCGTTGTCGCCGGACCCGATGCTTGGGCGCACGCCGTTTGCGCGGGCTCGGGATGCCTGCCTTGGTCAGAATGCGCCGCACGGTGGGCCGGCTGAGGTCGATGCCCTCCCGGTCCCGGAGCAACTCGGTGAGGTGGGTGTGGTTGGCGCCAGCGTAGGTGGTGCTGGCCAACTGGATCACCGCGGCTGCCTCATCGTCAGAAACAGCGTTGCGGGGTCGGCGGCCTCGGTTCCCGTGGGCCAGTGCGGCGGCGCCCTCCTTGCGATAGTCCGCCAGAATTCGCCAAGCATGGCGTTCACTCACCCCCAGGATCTCGGCAGCCTGGGCTACCGGTAGCTGGTGTTCCAATACTGAGTTGAGCACGTGAAGTCTCGTCTGTTCTAGCTGGTTCAATGTCAAGTCCTTCATAGACTGACATTGTCGCTGACCAGTTAACTACTGACCGAATCGTAGACCATCGACAATTCGGGCGGTTGAAAACTGTACCGCCTGGTGTCTTCCATAAAGCTGAATATCAGCTGTTGGAAGGTGCGATGGATGTTTCACGTGGACACGTATTTTCGGGTGCGCCGGGCCTGCCTGGTGGAGGGGATGAGCGTTCGGGAGGCCTCCCGAGTGTTCGGCCTGCATCGGGACACGGTGCGCAAGATGCTGGCGAATGCGACGCCCCAGGGCTACACGCGGAAGGGGCCGCCGCGCAAACCGAAGCTGGAGCCCTTCACCGGCGTAATTGACGCCATCCTGGAGGCGGATAGCCGGGCGCCCAGAAAGCAGCGGCACACGGCCAAGCGCATCTTTGAGCGGCTGCGGGACGAGTACGGATTTGAAGGCCAGCAGACCATAGTCAAGGACTACGTGCGGGAGCATCGGCGGCGTGTTGGGGAGATGTTCGTGCCGTTGTCCCACGGACCGGGCCACGCCCAGTGCGACTTCGGCGAAGCGTTGGCGGTGATCGCCGGCGTGGAGCGCAAGGTGCATTACTTCGTCCTGGACCTGCCCCACAGCGACGGCTGCTTCGCCAAGGCCTATCCCGGGGAGACCACCGAGGCCTTTCTGGACGGGCACGTGTCAGCGTTCGCCTTTCTGGGTGGAGTGCCTCAGAGCGTCCTGTACGACAATACGAAACTCGCGGTGGCGAAGATACTGGGGGACGGTCGTCGCAAACGCACGAGGGCTTTCAGCGAGCTCCAGTCCCACTACCTGTTCGAGGATCGGTTCGGTCGTCCCGGCAAGGGGAATGACAAGGGCAAGGTCGAAGGCATGGTGGGCTATGTGCGGCGCAACTTCCTGGTACCGATACCCGTGGCGGAGAGTTTCGAAGCGCTCAATGCCCACCTGGAGGCGCGATGCATGGACCGCATGGACGCTGTGCTCAGAGGACACACCGCGACCATCGGCCAGCGGATGGAGCGAGACCTGGACGCGCTGTTGCCGTTGCCACCGGTGTCCTACGACGCCTGCGACCAGCAGGCCAGCCGGGTCAGCTCATTGTCCCTGGTGCGGTACCGCACCAACGACTACTCGGTGCCGGTGGCCTACGGACATCGGGATGTGCTGATCAAAGGCTACGTGGACCGGGTGGTGATCAGCTGCGGCACCGAGGTCATCGCCCGACACCCGCGCTCCTACGTGCAGGACGACTTCGTCTTCGACCCCATTCACTATCTGCCGTTGTTGGAGCGGAAGACGGGGGCTCTGGACCAGGCCGCGCCGCTGGCGGGGTGGGACCTGCCGGAAGAGTACCGCACGCTGCGCCGTCTGCTGGAGGACCGGATGGGCCAGCGTGGCAAGCGGGAATTCGTGCGGGTGCTCAGGCTGATGGAGCACTTCTCCCACCAGGAGGTCCACCACGCGGTGCGAGATGCCCTGCGGCTGGGCGCCGTCGGCTTTGACGCCGTGAAGCATCTGCTGCTGTGCCGCCTTGAAGGCAAACCGCCCCGTCTCGACCTGGAGCTCTACCCTCACCTGCCCCGGGTCAGCGTGCAGACCACCCGCGCCACGGACTACCTGACCCTGCTGTCGGGGAGGGCAGCATGAGCAACCGATCCACTCTGCTCCTTGAGCACCACCTCAGGGAGCTGAAACTGCCCACCTTCCTCAGGGAGTACGACAAACTGGCCGCCCAGTGCGCCGCTGAAGGCGCCGATCATCCCGACTACCTGCTCCGGCTCGCCGAGCTGGAACTCACCGACCGCCACCAGCGCATGGTGGAACGCCGGATCCGCGCGGCGCGCTTCCCCGCCACCAAGGGCCTGGACACCTTTGACTTCTCCGCCATCCCCTCGGTGAACAAACCGCTGGTGATGCAACTGGCCCGGTGCGAATACGTCGATCACCATGAGAACGTCATCGCCATCGGGAACAGCGGCACCGGCAAGACCCACGTCGCCCTGGGCTTGGGTCTGGCCGCCTGCCAACGCGGCCTGTCGGTGGGCTTCACCACCGCCGCCGGATTGGTCAACGAACTGATGGAGGCCAGGGACGAGCGCCGGCTGCTCAACCTGCAGCGGCAACTGGCCCGCCATAAGCTGCTCATCATCGACGAGTTGGGCTTTGTGCCGTTGTCCCCCACCGGCGCGGAACTCCTCTTCGAGGTCTTCAGCCAGCGCTACGAGCGGGGATCGACCCTGGTGACCACCAACCTGCCCTTCGACGAGTGGACCGAGGTCTTCGGGTCGGAACGGCTCACCGGCGCGCTGCTGGATCGTCTCACCCACCACGTGCACATCGTGGAGATGAACGGCGAGAGTTACCGGCTCAAGGGCAGCCGGCAGGACGCCCTTGCATCGTCGCCATCGCCGGAGCGCCCGGATGCCGATTAGCGTCCCGCAGACGCCGCCGCCGGCCCCTCCGTCAAGGCGAGACCCCCCGCCCCACCGGCCAGGCCGCGGCCGTCACGCACCATCCAGGTGGTACGGTTTTACTCCGCCCGAGCGTTACAGTTTTCGTCCGCCCTTGACACCATGCAGGACTTCGCCCATCAAATGCAGTGGCTGGTGGATGTAGCCTATCCCCACGCTCCGGTGGTACGGGTGGTGCTTGACAATCTGAACACCCACCGCATGGCTTCTCTTTACGAGACCTTTCCGGCCGCTGAGGCTCGGCGCATCGTGAAACGACTGGAGTTTCACCACACGCCCAAGCACGCCAGCTGGCTGAATATGGCGGAGATTGAATTCAGCGTGTTGACCCGGGCTTGTCTCCAGGGGCGCAATCCCGACGAACTTGCCCTGCAACGGGCCATCGGCATCTATGAGACGGAGCGTAACGCTAAGGAAGCCACCATCGACTGGCGGTTCACCACTCAGGATGCCAGACACAAACTGCAGCGATTTTATCCCTGCCTTTCCAACGTTGACCGAATACTAACCCCGGGCAAATCAAATTGCTTGGGGTTCTTTTCAGAAAGTTCCGGTAATTAGCCTTCCTGGTGTAACTGTTCAGACTTGAGGGGAAGCGAGTAGTTGACGGCAGGCGTTGAGGGTGTTGAGACCTTGTGCCCGCCAGGTGCCGAAGATTGACGCCAGCGTCATCTTGGTGGCAGTACCCCGGTCCGAGCGGGTGCCCCCACTGACCTTGCGGCTGACCACCAGATGGCGCAGGCTGCGCTCGGCGGCGTTGTTGTCCGGCGGCACCTCCGGTTCGGCCACGAAGACGAAGAGTTCTTTGATGTGTTTCTCCATGCGTCGGCACAGCCTGGCTTGGGCGGCTGACGGGTCATCCAGGTAGGGCCGGCAGAGGACCAGCAATCGTCTTTCCAGGGCCATTTTGGCGGTGCGGCGTTGTTGCTCTGCGGGGTGGGTAAAGACCGTGGCCTGACGGTAGAGTTGGTGGACGGCGTCAGCCCACTGGGACAGCGATCCATCATCTGGGTAGAGTGATCGCAGGTCGTGGATGTCCCGCAGCAGGTGGGCCCAGCAGCGTTGTTTGGGACCCGCATAGTGGTGGTAGGCGGCGTAAAAGTCGCTGACCAGCACACCGGCGAAATCGTCGCCCAAAACCTCGTCCACTACCGCCTTGCCCCGGTTCCGTCGCAGGAAGTACCGCAGGTTGGGGGTGCTGAAAGTCCACACGTAGCCGTTGTGTCCATCCTGTCGCCAACCCGTCTCATCGGCGTGGACCACCGGACTGCCTCGGACCTGTTCCAGGATGTCCGCCACCACCCGTTGGGCCTTGCCAGCCACTTGCTGTGTGGCCGCCACGATGGCCCCCAGGCTGAGTTGCAGCCCATGCACGGTATCCAGGTGCCACTGGATGGTGCGCAACGGCAGCCTGGCTTCCTCCCGCAGGACCGCAATCAGGCTGATGACGTTGATCCCCAGGCGCTGCTTGCCCATCACCACGCCGTCCAGTTGCGCTTTGGGAACACAGCAGCGTCGGCAGCGGGGACAAGTGCGGGTCAGGTAAACGTGCTCGGTTACCTGCGCCGGAACCTGCGGCAGGTCGATCACCTCCCGAGTGCGCTGGGCCCAACCCCCAGACAACTGGGTCCCGCAGTCGGGACACTGCTCCACCACATGCTCACGCGGTGGGTGGGCGTCATGCGGGCTCGGGCAAAGCCGTGAGGTCGGGGTTTGCGAGGTTCCTTGGGACGTGCTGGCTCCCGGTCTGCTTTGGGTTTCAGACCGGGCATCCGGCGGGAGCCTTTGGGTTTGGCTTGCCCTTCCAACTGGGCAATGCATTTCTCCAGCCGCTCAATGATGGCCTGCTGTCGGACGATGATGCCAATCAGAACATCCCGGTCTGCAGTCCTGAGATCGATTTCGGTATCCATCCCAGTTATATGACATAACCACCGCCCCCAAAGCCAGCCACCCGCACACCAAGTTCCGCAATTCGCCTCACCAACTCTGAACAGTT
>CASHTH010000637.1:0-31036 GCA_030341885.1 Geodia barretti
TGGAGAGAGAGAGAGAGAGAAGTAGAAAGATAAAGTGAGAGAAGAGAGAGAATATAGTAGAGGATTGTATATTAGGTAACGAAAAACTACTGAGTAAAAGATGCAGTGTTGTTGGTACAGTGAACACGGCACAAAATATTTTTTTGTATTTCGTGTAAATGGATAGAGTCGTCTACAAACACAATCTCACAGTTCAAAGTCAAACAGCCGGCTCACTTCGCTTTGCCACTAAATGCTAGCAGTCTCACTGGAAATATACACAGTAAATAAGCCCCCGATCACTTTTAAGAAAAATCGAACGGGAAGAAAAGAGCCCACGGTGTGTGTGTGGTTATAAATGATCACCAGTGTAAAACGCAAGTTTGTCCGGGCCTCCCTTGGTGCATGGTGCAGGTCCCGGAGAAAGAACTTGCAATCTCTCTTTCTTCGCTTCTTTGAGGTCTTTTGGTGGGGGGCCGCGGGATCCTTCGTGACTGAAACGACAATCTTCCCCCCTGACAGAGAGTAGGCTGAGGAGAGAGAGAGATAGAAATAGAGGATGAGGAGATCATAGCGCTCTGAGATAATCGCGATATATAGTAGCAGAGAGAGGAGACTTATGAATCTAAGAGAGAGATCTATCTAATCAGATACTCCTCCTCCTCTCAGAATATCATCGCTCACCCATAGAGAGATAGATAAGAGACATAGCAGGGACACTATACACACCCATCACTATTTTACTGCAGTCCTAGTATTTTGTGTACGCTGTCCAATTATATAATCATCCACCCTCCCTAACACACACCGTTGGTTTGTGATACTGGTCGTGACGTGCTGGCACGCGTCTTCTTCTCCCGTCAAATTCTTAGATTTTTCCCGTAAAGTTTTGGTACGAAAAAGTCCGGAGGAGAGGCTCAACACCATTGTTGTTGAGCAAAACAAAGCATGTTCCGGTATAGAGTCAATGTTGGAGGTGAGCAAACGTGTCGCTTAGGCTCAGTTTTCACACCTATGTCCATGCCTTGTCGTGCCCGTTCGCGACCGATAGAAATGAATTGGCGCACTTTTTTAGACAACACAAATTTTTCACGCGGTTTGCCTCTTTAGAGGATGGACGACCTCACCCCCTGTTTACCAAGAAGCCATTCAAGTAAACTTGCAATGGCGGTTTGATGAGTGCCGGGATTTGGCCCTGGGAGGCTTCTTCTTGGCTGTTCCTCCTCTGTTTACTCCACCACTCGCTCCTCCTTTCTGTTTCCGACGCTCTGACCTTTGAACCTGTTGTAACGTGGGCAGTGTGTGTGCTGTGAAAAGCGATGAGGTGTATACATAAAAAGGCAAAGCACAACAAACAAATCAACTCATCCCAGCTTCTTTTTGTTAGCTGCCTAGTTGGATTCGAACCCCACGCACTCCTTAGGGCGAGCCCTCTACTCTACCACTGGAGCTAACCATGATCTAACGAGCTGACCGGGCCAACTCAGCTGTAGGTTCGATCTACAACACAACACAACACACAACAACAACACAAGACATAACCCCACAACTGTGGCTATGGCAACCGTAATACTCTCTCTTATCAATGCAGACATATAACTATTGATGGTGAAGGTGGTAATTTACCTCTAGTAATATGTGGCTGCATATAAAGCATTCGCTGCACGGCACAACTAAAGCAGAAATTGGGCTAAGTGTCCAAGACAGAAGGACCACTAAAAAAGTGTTGTAGTAAAGAAATGCTATCCTCCGTGCTTTGCTCCACACAGTACTATATTTACACGTGCAAAAGAATGAATTGACCTGTATAAAGGCACAAACAACACTAAAAAGCTTAACGATGTTACATTATGATACTTAGACTCCCCCACAACCCTGCAACTCATCACCTCTTCCTTTAAATAACCCTGCTGCTCTCTTCACTATATCAAGACCCCTTTCTGCCAGAGCTAGCCAACGACTTTAGACGTTTGTCCTTCACTGTTGGTGGAGGGATTGAAATGCAGAGGAATCCCTCGTCCCAACTGATTTGTTTCTGGAGGAACTCGCACTGATGCGCCCACAGCGCCGACCTCGGGGACCATCCTACCACCTCCCGTCCGTGTCCTCCCTCTCCTCGTCCAGACTGGTCCAGGCTTGTCAATAGGTCGAAGTCTCCCCTCCCCTCCATGTCGCTCTCCCCTCAGGCACCTGGTCTCTCTGGTGGTTTCTGTTCTTTTCTCCCCCTACTCCCCCTAACTCCCTCGAATAAAAAAACCCGAAAAACCTAACCCACTACAAGCAGTCTGCCCTATTAGTAGCAGGAGCAGGAGAGGCACTGCGCCCTTGCATAGAATGGTGCACTATCGCGGACGTAGGACGGGGAGTGGTCATATCCACCAACAGGGTTAGCAGGAGCAGTTGTTGCACGCATGGAGCGTGAGAAATTAAGGGGCTGGGAGAGGGGAGGTAGGAGAGGCGAAGAAAGAAAAGAGTAGGTGGGGCTGGAGCAAGCAGTCGTGGTGAATATGTCTTTATGTCGGCAATAATCACTGGACCAGAGCTGGTGGTGTTTGTATTTTTTACAGGAGGAGCAAACTGGAGTCCAGACACAGGAAAGGGTAGGGGTCACACTGGGGTCCACCACTGGTTTTATCCTGCAGTCCGCTTCAGGCTGTTACGACTACCAGTCGGCACACTGTGAGGCCTTTTTTTTTTTTTCACTATTGGGGGGACAAATCGACTTTCCATTTTTTTAAAATCACTTCACCCTCTTTTTCTTTGTTGTTGTCCCTGTCGTTCGAAGCATAGTGTTCTCAGTAGGGGGACTGGTATCTTTCTCAACACTTTACACCTGTTATCCTTTTCTGCGCCCGGGTAACTCTTTCATCACGAACCTCTGATCTGCTGTCAACCGGCGGCCCCAACCCTCTGTCTGGTCAGACTCACATGTAGACCATCAGCAAACGAAAAAGAAAATCTTTGCTTCTTGGTTGGGGCGGCCCGCGCAGACTGTCTCGGCTTTGGCTCTCGAAGCTATCTTCATTCTTCCCTGCCCTCGTCCCTCTCCCGTCCCTCCACCTCCATCCCCTTCGGCTCCTCCCTCTCGCCTACGCTATTTGTTATGCCCCAGTGCCAAATAGTGACACCTAACGTGACAACAAACTGCTTTGCCTCCTCCCCTCTCCTCCTCAGTTGCAAACTCCAGCCAGTCCCCATTGAAATGCCAGCCCCAGCTGTATCCCCCCCACTGCTGCTCACTGCACCCATTTGAGGAGGTCCGCCTCCGCTACATGCGCTGAAGTGGTGCTGCACGCGTTAACTTCATGCTGTTACCCCAGAGAGTGGATAAGAGATTGGTGTTGGAATAGCAGGACCAGGGATAGAGGTGGTGGGGACAAGACCACGCGTGATAAGGGGCCTGCGTTGTAAGGTGGCACAGAGATGAACCCATGGGTGTGGTAATACATCACGTTGCTCGTGTGTTCTCTGTATAGGTGTGATCTCGTGGGTTGACAGACCCCGCTGAATGGGAGTGTGTTACGACCAGTCATAGAGCGGTCGGCGGAGTTTCACCGAGACAGAAGAGATTGTTGGTTACAATTATCCATGGTTCTTCTGCTGTGTATATAGAACTGAGTCGAGGAGGGAAGAGCGGGCTGCGTGAGGCATTCCTGCAAACAGCTTGCTAAACCCACATTTGAGGTGTTGTTGGATAGCAAGACTCCTCTAATACCACCCCTTCCCCCCCCCCCCTCCTGACTCCCCCACAGCTCCCGCTTAATCCCCTTCTCACATCCTCTCCGGCTCCCACTTCTCCAGGCCACCTCCAGTACCAGGGGGAGGGAGGCGCTGGGTAGTTGACCTCATCGAGATTACGCTGGTTTCATCTTTGGTTGTTTGAGAAGCACTAGCCAGCCTTTTTCGCGCTCCGTGTTTCTTTTCCTCACGTTCCTCTGCCTGTTGCGTGGGCTCCTTGGGCGCCATCTTCCCTGAACCCCCAGTTGGAATTGTCCCCGAACCCCCGAATCTTTCCCCCCCTCCAGACCCCCCCCTGGAACTCAATCCCAATCGGTCGTATGTTTTCTGTTTCTGGCCAACCTGCTGGGGTAGTGCCCCCGCCACCCTACGTCCTCTCCTGTGGGTGTTGAAATACCACGTTTTTGCCCTTTTGGCTTTGGACCACCACAGGCAGAAGATCCGGCTGACTCTCGCTTTCTGACTATGTTTTCATCTTCTCTTCTCTTCGCTCACTCTCGGTCGCCTTGCTTACTCTAGAGTTGATCCACAGTCCGCGTTTCTCGCCGTTCGCGCACCACCGATAAAAAATTCCCCATTGAGTCTAAGTATTGTGGGGAGTTCCTTTTTTGGTGTCTTTAACTTGGCTCCTTACGCCCCACCGCAGTGGCCCCACCCACGGCCGCCGGATGGCGATCCCCGTCTTACGAATGACCACGAATCCGTTGTCTCGTATTCTACTTACAACAAACTTATCCTTCTTCTTTCTTCGTCCCTAGCGAGTACATAGACCTATAATAACCCGACTGCTACGTTTTCCGCTTAATCTCCCCACCACCATCTTCTATCTCGTCGCCTTCTCACTCTCTTCTCCACCATCTCTCCGGTCTTGCCTTCTCCGGCCCTTCCTTAATCCTAATTAGAGTGCTTTCTCTCGCGACCCTTTTGCACTTCTTGTCCTTCGCGTCAATGTCCATCTCCTCTCTTCCCGTCTTCCGCCTGTCTGCTCTGCTCTCTGGCACGGTTCCCGTCCCCGATCCTCGAAGAAAACGAGGCCAACTCTTTGGTTTCGCTGTCCTTTTTCCCCTCTCCTCCTTTTTCCCCCTCTCCCTCGACCCTTTGTCCTTCTCGCTACCTCTGCTGTGAGGAATCTCGCTCGGGGGAAGTTAGAATTTCCTCTTCAGCGATACCGCCTTTTGTCTTCTTATCCTCCATCACCGATCCATCCAACCACCATCCACTTGCAATCGCTCGGATACGACGGTGCAGTAAAACCCGTTTGCCACGAGACTTTATCCCATCTTGCGGAAAGTAGGCCCACTTCTTCATCATCAGAGAAAATTTTCATTTTCATTCCACCTCGTTTCTTCTTTAGCTCACCTTTTCGTTCCACAAGAGTCGATGCTAAACTGTGCGTCGAGGATGGCTTCGGGCTTGTGCCGGGCTCCATCGGGCCAGCATCACCACCTCCTCATCCAGGGGGCAGGTCAATGTCTCCAACTGGCCGCCTGTTCAATTCAAGAAATGAGTGTTCACCGCATGCAGTGGGTGTAATCAATCTCACATGTAAGTAGTAGCAACCACATTTTTACATAATGCAATGTACCAATCCCACACACACGTTACATCAAGTGGGAAATCGTAATACAACAGAAAGGTCGGTACTTGCCCACCCACAAACATTCCGCACTAACAACAGGGGGCTAATTCCGTATTGTTTGCAGCACGATTTTAATCAGATTCTGCATATTGCATTCTTATCCCTCAAGTGACCCACCTTTTCGCTTAGATCAAATTGGTAATACATTTAAACCACCACTTACCAATAACAATAATCACCCCCAACAGCTCGTGTCACTCGGTCTCATGGTAGTTTTTCGTTTTTCCTTTTTTGGCCACCCGTTCAAAAGTGGAGGGTACCTACTCTTCAATCCTTCACAACCATGTGTGTGGCTTTAACTATTTGGTACATCGATCCTGTTTGGATCCGAGCATCATGAGGACTGCTCCTTCTGTGGGTCGTTTTGTTTCCATCACCGGATTCGAATCTACCTCCTGTTTGACGATTCGAAGGTTTTTTGTTTGGTTTGGTCGGTTTCGCTTCTGTTGTGTCCTAGATCACTCAGCTTTCTCTTCCTCTCCACCCTCGCCCCCCTTCGCCCCCGTCGAATCCACCCGGGCCGTCCATCTCTCACCCGCTCGGCCCATCCGTTTCTTCCACCCGTCTCTGGGCTTCGGGCCCTCCTACCAAATCCGCCTCCCTCTGTTGCCCTCCCTCCACATCTCCGTCACTGCCCCTCGTTGCCCTCGACCACCGGGCCTCACGATCTTGGTTTCATCACACACTCACCCCATCCCCTCTAGTATATAACACACAGGATAAAAGGATAAAACCACTAAATCTCGTCCCGAACTAGGATGCCTCAATATTAAGTAGGTAAAAACTAACTGTGTGTTAGTGTCCAGGTCCGCCGCGACACCCACCTAACCACCTTCATATACCATTCAATACCTTCATGATTACCTAACATCAAAATGTAGCGCGCGTAAGTTTGGGGGCACAGTACTCACCACCCTGACCACCACTACATACAAACCATGACACAACCAACAACCCTACACACGCATTTCTCTTCCTTTCTCTAGGCTGCTGGCCTGCCGAATTTAGGCTGTTCCGTCTCCACATAGCATACCCGTCGCACACTGCTTCAGTGCGTTGGTGGACACCCACCCCCACCACCACCCAACCTCCGCCACCCAACCCGCCCCGGGAACAATCACAACGCCGCCAGGCCACTAGGGCACATTTGCTCTGCGAGAACACACAGCGAAGTTGGTCCCTCCTTCCCCTCCCCCCGCAACAACTTGTAAAATATCCCGCCCAATACCTGCCCAGTACAAAACCCCCACGAGCTCGCCCGGATTCCCTCGGCCTGCTCCCAAGGTATCACCAGCCTGCATACATGCACAGAACTAATCATATACCCCCGCGTCAAACAAAAGGTTACCCACACTCACAATTGCTTGGGTATACCTGTGGGACTGTCCAGGGGTTAGAGTAAGCCGTGGTCCCTCTGTCCCGGTCTCTTCCTCCTTCGGATCGGGGCATCTTCCTTCGCACCCTGGTCTATCCGGTTAAGGTGACGTGATGGATGGATTGGTACGTGGATGGCCCCTCAACAACACCGCCACAACCACGGCCAAAACGAACTTAAGCGTTCTTAGCTCTCGCCATTATGTTTGGGCCAGCCCAAAAAAAAAAAAATGGGCAACGATCAATCAAGCCCGTCCGTTTGAATCGCGAAAGCGGAAGTTTACGCGCATATGCGGCTTTCAATAAAACGAAAAATAATATTTCCATTTTATCTTGAATAAAAAAAAGCCAAGCTCTGTGTATATAGCTACATTATGTAAGCACTCATGTTAGCTCATTACATGCATGTATGTGCTTCAAAATCAAAATCAAATAGATCAACTAAAATGCTTTTCCTACCTTCTTAAACTACAAACACTACCAACCATAACATTCCACTCTCTGGCGGGAAGGACAGTCTGAAAAAGATTTTCAAATAGCAGTAATAAACACTTGTTTTCTTTTTCTTGTTCGCTCCTTGAAAGGATTGTTGTCCTCCTCCCACTGGGTTTACAGGGGGTCCATGGCCTCATTCTGCTGAACCTAGGATATCAGAACTGCCAGGAAATAATAACAGATCACAAATTACCGACCAGTTTTTTGTGTAAATTGGCAATTGAGGCATACATAATTGCTAAATAAAATAAATCGCTGATCCCTCAGAATTTGCACGGGAAAATACCACATTTGTGTGCTATAATTTGTAACGTTTACAAAAACACATCCCCCAGAAAGAATTTTGCAAAGTTGCAAGGAGGAATAGTGTTGACGGAGCAAGTGTGTCCTGTGCTCATTTTAAACAATACGTGGACTGCGTAGGACGTTGGGTTGCTATGCACACACAGCACGGGCACAACGGACAACCATTAGGCATTTTTACCACACCTTACCGCAGGAAGTTGCCCCACAACATACAGACAGCAGATAGGGGGTCACACTAGTTCATGTACCGGCCCAAGATGTACAGGGGAGCAAATCGTCCCTCTATCTCGTATTCATTTGTTCCCCTGATCTGCCTCCCAGGGGACACTTTTGAATTTACCCCCACCAGTAGGTGTCCTGTTCACTGACCGTTTGTTGCTAGGGTTGGTGTTGTCCCCCGCAGATAAGTCCCTATCACTCTGGAGCTAAGCTAGCTCTGCACTGGTTCTCCTAGTCTATAGCAAGTGTGCAACGCCTAGTGTGATAACTTGCACAGAGCAAACTATATACTTTCTCCGAAGGCGCGCGAGCACATTTTAATATAGTGGTCGAGGCGCACCCGAGGACGCAAATTTGAAATTTAGGAGGTTTCTGAGAGTGTCTTCTGCTGTGCATCTGGCAAATAGCATATGGCGCGCTCTCTTCGTCGGGACGATGCTGTGAGGAGCTGGACGGAAGATACGACCTGAACACTAGAAAGGCCGCGAGATGGCACCCGCTGTCCTTATGTTTCTGTCCCGCCGCGCCGTGCGTAGAAACCAGTGCTCCAACCACTGTCCAGCCACGATGCTCCCACAAACAGCAAACGCAAAAGCACTACCAAAGCCAACCCTCTTCAGCATCACATGCACCACGCGCATCCTCTCAGCATCACGATAATAGTTGTCCGCGCAAAGACCGGACCGGCTGTGCAGCGCGACGCCGGCCCCTGTTGCCTCAGCAGTATTTTGATGGGACACTGTGTGCCAAAACGAACAGTCATCTGTGCAAATGGATCTAACGACGTTTTCTCCTCCTCTCCCGTGTAATCTTCCTCTGGGCCACGATAGTAAAGCCCAAAACATGCTGTACATGACCCATTCATATGAACACAGGGGGTGGTGGGTCTACTGTGGTACATAGTATATAGATCAGGGCCACACTCACTCTCTGAGGAATCGGGAGACCTTTGACTCCTGTCCAAGGCAGGCCTGCTCTCGGAGCTGCTCCACCATCTTCTTGGCCTCGCGACTGTTCCTGGCCTGCAGCAGTCTTCACGCTGTAGAACGGCACACACCACATACATCGTGTGATATATAACACGGGCACTTGTCTTGCTGGTAGCCTTTTTCTTTCTGGGTATTTGAGGTTAGCTCGCCGCATTTTATCAAAACAAACATGACCTGAACCCATCTTCGGATACGTTACTAATAACTAAAACACTCTCCTGATTTGTGTAGGCCCAGCCACTACAGAGACCCTACACAACGAAAGCGAACCACATACGTAAACCGTACGACGAATTCGATTGTAGAAGGTCGACTAGAGCAACCGAGAGGGAGACCCAACACGATAATACTGTCACATGTACAGGATCGCGTGAGACGGCGACACCCCAATTCCCCGCGCTAAGGTCCTTATGAGCGCCTAGTGGGATCTAACCAAAAAGGCCACGATCTCTCCGTTCTATATGACACACGCCCTGTTATTCCATAACTAACCACCCCAATACCCACCTACCTGAACCTCCTCGTAAAACGACAGCCTCACGTTCTGTCGTGTGTTGTGTGGTGGGCATGATCCCTGAGGAGACTAACGCTGCAGATCGCCAACGAGGAGAGCGGACCAATTCCTGAAGGAATACAAGCTGGCTCGTATGGGAAGTGACGTCGCTAGAGACCTAGCGCTGCACGGGCTCATAATATTCCCCAATCCCCACTTCGACACGCTTTTACATGACCCCTGTGGGCATAGAGCTGGCCACTGTTCAGTTTGCGAGGGTTTTCGATAGACGCGGTGACGGTATGCGAGGCGGGTCGGACCCCGTCGCGTAGGCATCAACCACAACCGGGTATATAATCAGCGTGGAACCCCTCCCGTACAGAGCTCCATTACCTCGTGAGCCCCTCTAGCTCTCCTGTGCTGTGCGTCGAATCAGGCCACTGGGGTATGCTCATTCCAGGCTATTTGCTACTGCTGTGGTGTTACTTCCTGTTGTGAGCTAGTGGGGTAAGGTGAGTCCCTTGCCTCTCGTAGCGAGCGTAGGAGACGACTGACAGCTTTGCTAGAGGCGATGCTCGCACGCGCGCCTTAGCTGTTTGCAATTGTTTTTGCACGCAGGCTATGCACTGCTTGTGCAGCTTGTAATGGTGCTAACGAACAGTCTAGCTAGTCACAGCGGAGACACCAGGTGACGGGAACGGTGTGTGCGGTTGTAGCTGTACAAGCATGCCAGAGTGCTTGGTTTGTGCAGCAGCAATGCATGGTGTCATGTGTATCTCTAGATGTGGTCTGGTCCCAACCGTGGTGATGTGTACGCTGCTGAATCGTTGCGTTGTGTGTTAACACTGTGTGAAAGTAAAATGTGAGTGTGTTGGGAGTAGAGTATGGAGTAAGTGATGGTATGTCTAGTCTGTGGTTTGAGGCTCTTTCACGCAGTATATCCATTATAGCTTGATTGTGAGCTCGGGTGTCTGTTGTGGCGCTTGTCCGCATGTCCACGGTCCATGGAGAGATCGCTGGTCGCTCGCATACCACACACAATCTGCGCATGCTACTGTAGCTGGTGGTAGGGATGAGCGTGTGCAGTGTAACGTCAGTTTAGATTGCGGTGATGTGTTAAGTCTGGCGTTATCGAGACGTCCCTTGAGTGGAGTTATGGGTGCATACCAGTCCCATTCATTGCGTTCCCGATGTGCTCTGACATACTAGGCACTGAACAAACTACAACTCGGTAGCATTTTGAGTCACAGAACACAGTGAGTAATGTATGTCTAGATTCGTGTGTCATGCTAAGTCTACCACCTGCTTGTAACTTGAGCTCGTGATCAGTGCTGCAACAGTGTGGGTACTAATCGCCTGTTAGTCATCGGCGTACCTGAGTTTTTAAGTTATTTTGTGCATGCGCTGCTAATGTGCCGTGTGCTGCATAGATTGGCGACCTATGAGGCCGTGCGTGGTCAGTCACTCAGCCACGCAGTGCTTTGGCGTTGTTTTGATGCATTTTAGGGGTCAGGAGTGATCAGTGATCAATGACAGCTATGCAGTTTTATGCACTCCAGCTCACTTGAAACTCCTTTTCACACTTTGAACTCAGAAGAAAATACATCCATAGCTCTTGCCTAGTACTTACTTGACTCATTATTCCTCCTCTCCCTATGCCCTGCCTCCTTCACCGCCTGCCCGCCCTCCCTCCCTCCCTCGCGCTCCTCCCTCCTCACTCTCTCTCTCGTCTCCCTCCGCTCACTCTCACTCTCTCTCTCTCTCGCGTCGCTCCCTCTCCCACCTCCTCTCTTCTCCTTCGCTCCATTCTTGCGCTGTTCCGCTTTCAATCTTTACAGCGGGAGGTGTGGGAAAAGGTGCGCTAACTAGTCAACTAATATTCAGAAATCTGTGCGATAGTATGATATGACCCTACAATCGAGGACTCATATCGCAAACGTCGAGTTATACATACACCCATACTAGGACCATCGGTATATAGAGTGATTATGCGTGCAATGAAATCTCCACTGCTCATAAGACGGCTTACGAAGTTGTTAACCGTACCACTTTTGTATCCCCACAGATTCAATAATGGTTTATGTCACAGTGCTATTACGTCTGTAATGTGCTGTGACTTTGAAATCGTGCGCAGTTTCAGCATTCTGCATAACGCAACGTTATGTGCCTGCCGCCGATTGTGTAAATGTTGATGCCTGTTTTGTAGCAAACATCGCGGTCCTATAGGACAATGTTCGAGCATGCCACACTGCGCGACTATAGACTAGCAAATGTGCGTTTATTCCTATCTATGCACAGTTCTTCCAAACAATGTGAGACCCAAAATGCGATATAGATAGGCCCAGCCTAGCAGCATGCCTGGTTTACCTCACCGACCAGCGTGGACTATAGGTCAAATGTTCAGTGAGAAAGACTACTACGACATTGAAAGGAGGGTTTTTCTCATGGCACGCAAAACACTTTCATTGATTTGTACCACGCAAGACTACAGGAACGGGAATCCTTAATGAGCTCACACATGGCACACAGCAAGAACTGTGCATAGAGTCAAGGTCATAGTTTTCTATCGATGATGATCAGCATGCATTCTGAACGTGATGTACTATAACTTGACTCGACCAAACACATGCCAACAGATAGCCTATCATCGTGTTTTTTCAATTCTACTACACGTGTGACTAACACCTCTGTTTGCATTGGGCAGTTTTCGTTTCTGTTTTTCTTTGAAGTTTGCTATTAAAAGCAGAACGATTGGAGAAATTGGAGTCGGCCCGACATGCATCGAAATGATGTCGCATACGCGTGTGATCCAAACTCATGAGCAGTTCTTGACGACGCGGGTCAAATGTAAAATACTGCCCTGTTTGGATCACTCAAATATTCGCAGAAGACGCCTTAACTACTTCTTTGCAAAGCTCTTGGGTAAAACAGTTCCCCCCGGGAAGCATATTTTGTCAGGGAGTAATGAAGAGATAGAAGGGACGATGTTCTCCTGGTGCACATCGGTGCCAGCCTGCGTGTTCTGTCTAAGTATCACATTGTTCTGTGTTTTACGTGGTCCTTGCATCCCCTGGTCAGAGAGAAACTGCAAGTCGGTACAGTATTCAGGGGTAGTATCATATATACTAATACACAAGAGATAGAGGACTATGGTGTGCTGTTTAAATTAATTCCGATATGTTGTTGCATCCCTGATTAGGTGTGATAGACGGTGATGATCCGTGTCTCCTGGATATCCTGGACACGGCGGGCCAGCAGGAGTATACAGTGCCATGGAGGACCAGTACATGAGGACGGTCGAGGGTTTGCCCTCATAGTGTTTGCCATCGCAACATGAAGTTTTCGAGGACATCGACTCGTAACAGAGGCCAGATCAGACGAGTCAAGGATGCCGACGCATTCCTAGCGGTGAGTCTATGGGAGCTGTCGGTCCACCCTCTTTTTGTGTATTTCAGCTATGCCAGTGTGAGTGCGGTGTGGGTTTAATGGGGGCTGTCGTCCACCCCTCTTTTTGTGTTAGTTTCAGCTATGCCAGTGTGAGTGGGTGTGTGTTTAATGGGGGCTGTCGGTCCACCCCTCTTTTTGTGTTAGTTTCAGCTATGCCAGTGTGAGTGGGTGTGTGTTTAATGGGGGCTGTCGGTCCACCCCTCTTTTTGTGTTAGTTTCAGCTATGCCAGTGTGAGTGGGTGTGTGTTTAATGGGGGCTGTCGGTCCACCCCTCTTTTTGTGTTAGTTTCAGCTATGCCAGTGTGAGTGGGTGTGTGTTTAATGGGGGCTGTCGGTCCACCCCTCTTTTGTGTTAGTTTCAGCTATGCAGTGTGATGGGTGTGTTTAATGGGGGCTGTCGGTCCACCCCTCTTTTTGTGTTAGTTTCAGCTATGCCAGTGTGAGTGGGTGTGTGTTTAATGGGGGCTGTCGGTCCACCCCTCTTTTTGTGTTAGTTTCAGCTATGCCAGTGTGAGTGAGTGTGTGTTTAATGGAGGCTGTCGGTCCACCCCTCTTTTTGTGTTAGTTTCAGCTATGCCAGTGTGAGTGGGTGTGTGTTTAATGGGGGCTGTCGGTCCACCCCTTTTTAACCCTCTGCGCGCATGAGCAGCGAAGGTTACAGTACCGTGGTTTGTCTGTGTGTTATGTCAATACAGTGTGAGTGTGTGTATTTAATGGGGGCTGTTAGTCCACCTCTTTTTTGTATTACTATAACTTTCAGTGTCATATGTATTTGGACAAATGTATGAGTGTGTGTGTGTGTGTGTGTGTGACGTGCGCACGTCTTTGGGCTGCAAGTAATGTTAGAAATCTCTCTTCTGCTCTCTGTTCTTTTCCTCCTTCCCCACTCTGCTCTTCTCCCTCCCTCCTTCCCTCACCGCTCTCCTCCCTCCTTCCCTTCCTCCTCCCCCTCTCCTCTCCTCTCCTCTCTCCCTCCTCTCCTCCCTCCTTCCCTTCCTCCCTCTCTCCCTCCTCTCTCCCCCCTCTCCTCTCTCCTCCCTCCCTGCAGTGGTGGGAAACAAGATTGATCTCCCGCGAAGGGACGTCGACCAGAAGCTAGCGTCCACGTATGCAAAGACGCACAACATGCCATACATCGAGACTTCGGCAAAGACGAGACAGGGTGTAGACGACGCATTCTACAGTCTTGTCCGGGAGATCCGACGCTGGGTGAGCAGAGCAGAGCAATATATTATACAGTAACTGTGCATAATACTGTACACCTATGAAGGTTATAATGTCGGTCTTTCTCATAGAGTGCAACTATGAATAAAGGACACGTTGGGGGGCGTCTGAGGTGTCCCCTTTTCAGATGTAAACTTTTACACTAGAATGGACTAGACCATACTCGGGAATGGTGTCATAATTGGCGAGCGGGAGCTAGGCGTCTGCCTCCTCATAGAAGTGTGATGCTCTCATTTTCATGTACATACTGTACTGGGCATTAGGTAGTTCTGTTGCAGCGTCTACAGCACCATTTTGTAGTGGTGTGTGTTCTGTCACAGCTGCTAATGTAAAGATCCAAGTTGGTGGGATATGCCTTCAAGGGCTAGTCTTCATGTAAAGTTAGGGTGGGGGTGTGGGAGAGATGACGACTCGCTGTTGAACGTCGAGCATTTTCACTGCTGCTCCCGCTGGCACTTCAGGTCTACGAAAGACGGGTAGCACGGTACATGAATATATACCTGCAATAACTGGGTCTGGAGCCTCTTCCTGCAACATTTCTAGGACAGACGAATTGCAGTGTGATTTTGAATGCACTGTCAACCACTCAAGAGTCTGCGGTCTAAACTAGTCATTCTGCTTGTCAATACGTGAATTAGAAAGCCCCGGGCCCTTAGTCTTGGCTGCGCTCAGACGCCATAGCCCGGGGCGCCCTCAGCTTTGTAAATCACGTATTTTCATCGACTCGCACTACAACTGATGCCTCCTACGTTTGTAGGTGGCATTATTGGACATGTATGTTTTTGTAGCTAAATTTGTTTTGGTTACATTACTTTATATGCCATCTCGGTCAATATGTCGTTTGTGTTTTTTGCTGTGTGGACCTTAGTCAATGTTACCCTCCCCATCACACGTCTTACGTTACTACAGAAGGAGGTCAAGAATGACGACACAACACTAAAGAACAAAGGGAAAAAGAAGAAGTCAAAGTGCCGTCTACTCTAATTATCGCACCCTGCATTTAGCAGCTAATTTCATAATAGCCTCTACTCAACAATTTTAAAGATTCTTTTCCATCACAAATACGCACACTATGACGGGCATTTTGCCGTTCATAATGCATTTTGCTTTCGTTCTCTCACGTGTATTATCATTATTATTGTAACAACATTAGCAAGAATTTGTGTCCACCAAAGGATTATCGTGTTGTTGGTGTACTTGTTGATCAAGTTGTGTGCTAGGTTGCTTTTACTTTCTTTTTGTTTCGGAGTATGTATTTAGTGAAATTACTAATTCTGACACCGTAACGGTCGCCGTCTAAAGAAAGGTCAGTTAGCGACCCGCTCTTGAAAGAGGTATAATTCTGCGCAAATAATCGAAAATGAGTTACCGTATTTTCCGGAGTATAAGTCGCACCCATACTTTAGGTCTGTCATACGCGGATCCTTAACGCGCACATCCGCCACACCGCTCACGAGGGATCGCGTGCGGGGATGGAAGATCACAATGTAGAAGGAGAAATACGAGGGCATCATGTGTACAAGACCCCCTGGACACCAGTGATAGGTCAGATGTTTGATGCGTGAAATCGACGGTAATGCCCCCCCTTTTCTCGCATCCGCAGTATAAGTCACATGTCGAAAATTTCAAGCAAATTTCTTGATAAAAAGTGTGACTTATACTCCGGAAAATACGGTATGCGGAATGTGCAATGCACGCTGCACACTACCAGGCACTACTGAAGAGGCAGCCATAGTTACGTTTCGTTCGCGGTAAATATGCATCAGTAGATGCTGTATAATAGGGATTACCTGCCTTCATTTTGAAGAAAATAATGAGTTTCTTACGTTTGTGTAACGTCGTCCCTACGCCCACAGTTATAATTGCTCGGGGAGACGGCGCCTAGGACGCACGAGCGGCAAGTCTACGTGAGTTTTCTGAAAATCATCTCTTCTCATCAGAGCTCAAACTCAGCTCTCTCTCTCTGACTCGTTTCAATGCAAACCAATAAGGGGTAGTTACGTGTAGTTATGTAAGGGTCAGGGTTAGGCGTTACATACATACAGGGTTAGGCATTACATTCCAATTTAATAGTGGCCTAATTTTTGTAATTGCGTGTGACAGCCCAGGAATTAATAATTATATAGTTTCTGACTTGTATGGACCTATAATTATAGATGCCATAACCACTATGCCCAGCCCAGACACACATAAGTTATATATTATAGAGCACTGCAAACGGCATAAACAAGGTATTTTAATGCACCTGCAAAACTCATTATTATTCGTAGCATAAGCAATAATAATAGAGCATGGGGGGGAGTGTTGATTAGCTAAAGGTGTGTAGGTGTCTGTGTTTTGTGTGCTTGGGTGGGGGAGGTTTTTCTTTTCCTCTCTTTTAGCTAGTATGCTATAAACATGTTTTTTCATGTAAGGTTCGACTCAAAATCAATCATGATAGCTGAGTATATACAGGTGGGCATGTCCATACAAGTAGGCGTGTGAGATGATAATTGTCCACATGTGCATATATAACGATGTTGAAAGTGTAGGGGCTGGGTGACATGAGAGTCTCTAGCTAGCTTTGTTACATCTATATACTACATCAGAGGACTCATGGACATGCAGCTCTAGACCCTCCACAATAGATGACCTATTCAGCTGGCACAGGGATAAGGAGAGAACAATGAGTCCTCGATGGAGTCCTACCTTAGGTGGTTTGAGGTTAATTGGCTTGGTCTAATATTGTGTTGGACCAATACCAGCTGATTTGCCCTGGTATATACCTCAATTGGTAGAGCACAGCACTGTGTCCCTGGTTTAAATCCAACCTTCTTCTCTGCAAAAAGATGTCCTGAGTGACTGTTTGCTTTGCCTTTGCCTTCCTACCTCACCTTGTTGTTGACAGCCTGAGGACCTACAGGTTGTGCATTACTTTAACAACCCTTTGGACGCCATGGGTATCTGCTAAACAAGCAGAAATTGATGTATAAAGTATTAGCGCCTAGTATTATAACCCCCATATATACAAATTCTTATGGACTTACGAAGGCTCGACACATTTATGTGTCCGTGGCTGGTTAAGTGTTAATGTAGCATCTGCCATGCTATAGCTTCTTCATCAATGCTGCACTACATAATTACAATTGGGAAAAAATATATAAACAACATACATGACTGGATAGGATGACAGGAATGCAATATGATACTGACTGTAACAACCTTGCCAGTGTGTGATCACTGCATCACTAAAATGCTGAGAGCAATATGAAGCCAGAAAAATGAACATTATTTGGAAACGGAAGGCCACAACAATGTAATATCTGCACCTGCTAGTATTTTATTGGGTGAATGAAAACAGGACTATAAAATAGGATGATATGGAGCCTGAGATTATTATACTAGCATGTAGCTCCACCTATTCCAGGATTGTGATCATGCCTCACGTGTGCAAAATAGGCCACGTTGCTAGGAACATGTATGACAGAGTATCCAGATATACTCTCCATGGGCATGTGTATCCCAACATCCAACACCACCGAGGACTTGTACAGACTCTTATTGTCGGAGAGACGTTGCTGAGTCGCGGATCTTAACATCTTTGTTATGTTTCCGTCCGGGCTCACGTTGTCGCTGTCTAGACCGCAATCAGGGTAGCGCTCGATCCAGTGGAATCGACACGCTCCGTAATGACACCAGTTCCGGATGTAGTACTGGAACCGTGGCTGGCCGGGGACCCTCGGCATGAAGAAATCGTCCGTGTCACACATCATGATGTAGTCGTAGGTCCCCCGGTGTTTGTATACACAGTCCTCGTAGGCTAGCATCTGGGAGTGCCCGTGGTAGTTGTCCGTTGAATTCAGCCAAGGCTCCCAGAATTCAACGCTTAGGAACCCGTCCTGGATGTCTTGTCTGACGACGTCGTTTTGAAGGGTGCCCCTCTCAACGAAGGACGGGTGTGCGATGAAATGCACGTGGTCCACCCCAATTGTTCTTTGGTATTTGAGCCAGTGGTAGATCATGCTGTATACAGTGAGTCGGCGGTTATAGCTGGTGTACCTCGCAGTCGCAACACACACCAGCAGTTTTATGTCGTTTCCGCGTGAAATCCTAGGGGCAGGGAAGAACAAGGGACGCTCTGATTCCACACTGTACACTTTATGACCCTTGTGGCCACCTCGATTTGCCTTCTTCACAAAGATGAACGCCCTCGAGCCGTTCCTAGCCCGCGGCAGGTCGAAACAGTCCACCATTACCAGGTCGTGATTCACGTAGTCGTGCTTCCAGTGGACGTACACTTCAATCAGAGCCAACCGTCTAACCTGAAAAAACTCCGCAACACCTCTTCCTACCTGACAGCCCACGATGAGACCTTGGTCCACAATCTCTCTTCTTGCCTCAACCATGAACACCGAGGCGTTGACGTGTCCGCTACGAGGCCGGTCGTCGAAGTACACGGACCTCACTACGACGTCTTTGGAAAGGAGTGGCAGGACGGTTCTAGTATCGTATCCAGTCACGTCGTCCCACGATACGGGACCGCAGCCCCTCCCGTGGCACTGCAGGTAGTAGAGCCCGCAGGACACCAGCCCGAGGACGCACACGGAGGCCAGGATCAGCACCCGCCGACCCCTCGGGAACGGACGCTGGGAAACGGCTCGAGCCATCACTCTCGTCATGGACAGCTTTTCCTAGTTCGCAATTTCGCCCGTCCACTGGCACTCAAAAGCGTGAGGTTGGCCCCCGTGCTATCTTTCACCGCCAGCAACACTCACAGTGCAGTGTACACATGGCCTCATCCCGACAGCAGCAGCAAGATGATCCCAGCGGGTTACATGATCAACCTGACTGTCAAAACTCTGGATCGATATGCATGCAGCAGAGAGGGGGCGCGGCGGCATGTATTTTGCGCATGCACACTTTCGGACAGCAGCAGAAATAGAAGGCAACGTGGGATGCACCAAAAACATGACCAAAATCAGAATCAGTTTATTCCAAATAAGAAAAACAAATAAGGGGGTGATATTTTGCTGTCAAGCGTCAATTGTCTCTTATCACTGTTGCTTGGGAACGTACTTGGCCAGGTTATCTAGAGCGATGATCTTGAGTGCTGAGTCAGCATCCAATTTCACGATGCCGTCCCCTTCGTCGATGTTGATTAGAGCTCCAATTAGACCTTTGTTGGGGCCTGTTATGCCCTTCACCTGTTGAGCACAGAAATCATTGAAAAATAGCTCTCACTGGCAATACCTAAACCATTCATTTCCCCATAATGACTGACATGCAAATTTATGATATGGCAGTTTACTTTTCCTTAAAAAATCCTCAAAAGCAAACAATAATTATGCACTGTTGTGTGCTTCTGAAGGACACCCCTGAAATTAGAACACCTCTTTTTTCTCACACCAAAATGAATATCCCACTAAAAGGTAGTCTCCGGATTTGGGGATTTCATTTCACCGATGTAAGAATACATTAAAGTAGAGTAGAAGCCAAACCCTGTGCACACTTAGAACCACCGACATTATTAAATTTAACTTTGTGAGTGTGCATAACACATAAGGTTATTACTGTTCATAATCATAATATCATACAAACCTTGTCCAGTTTCTTGGGAGCAGTTGGCTCCAGATATCGTGTGGGAATGTCGACCTCGTGACCGGTGTCGTAGAGATAGACGCTGGCCATCTTCCCAGCAATAGCCCTCACCACACCTGTCTTATTCGCATGTGGACTCTCCTGCACGGTGCAAAAGACAAGACAAGTGCATATCATAATGCAGTCGAACGTCCGATAACAGACCGAAGCGGACAACCTCCCTACAGTGGACACTATCCGTGTTACTGATTGAAATTACCATAGTTGCAATACTTAACAACCTCAGAGTAGCAGACGCTTCCCAACTCCGGACAGCGGACAAAATCTGTGCTCCAATATTATGGGTGAACCTCCGAGATAGGGACAATCTCCGAAGAAAGGATAAAAGCCCCATTCCCACAAAGTGTCCCCCGTTCAAAGGTTCGACTGTTAACAATTCAATCACACGCAGGACAACACGAAATAAGAGCTGCCCTTTAGGTGTCTATAGAACCCACAAACTCTGCTGTTCCCTAGACAAGTGCTCTGCATACATGCCATCCAGAGGGAACTGCATGCTACGAAACATGAAGCCCTAAAAGAGTGCACGTCGTACGTACATTAGACCAGCGAACAACAGTTGGTGCATTGGTGAGCGAATGTGAGTGGAAACCTGCAGCTGTTCACAGTTACCTAGAGTTACGTAAAGCATTAAGGTATGGGTGGTAAAATCCAGCAATTCAGACGAATACATGTACGCTCATTTAGCTCATGTTGCATGACATTCTGGCACTTTTGGACATTTTTTACACAATGGCATTACCTCTAACGTTTTAAAGGTTACTTAAAGGGAATGTGGCAGTATACATGTATAAGGGCTAAATTAAGACATGCTACAATAGGGACACAGTGAAAGAATGCAATTAAGTTCCAACGTTTCTAAATTTAGCCCTTATATACTGCCACATTCCCTAAAATTAATGTAGTTGGGACCACTCCAAACACACGCCTAATACAAGGACACGTTTTTCTCGCCCCACTGAGCGTGAAAACAAAACGGCATCAAATCCCAAAGCTCTGGTGTCAGACACTTTCAACCCTTTTTCATGTGACGCAGGACACTTGATTTGCTGCATGTTAATAAACTCACAAAATTGTCTTTCACGAGCACTTCAATATCAGTTGGTAGCAGCCCTGCAGTCCCTGAAATGGAAAAATCGACTAAATATATCACCAATTTCTTACGGGGACTATAATATTGAACACACAACACATTCTTCACACGTATCTTGACCACAGCACAGGACAGGCTGTGTGCCAATTGGCTCCTTCTCAAAAACAATGGTTTGGTGGAGTAAACTTTCATCTCATCCTAAAACTAAGCATACGGGCTAAAATGTAGGTACTTTGGGTATATAATGCAGACCAAGGCCAACAGAAATAGGATATTTACATGTGCATTGAGCTCACCTCCCTCCATAGGCGAGCCAGGGGTTCTGGGACTGAAGTCCATACTGCCAGGCGTGAGGGGACTGATGGCAGGTGAAGGGGTCATGTAGTCAGAGTGGTACATGGGAGTCCTGGCGTTGTACTGGCCGGAAGAATACGTGCTTCCCTGCGGGGACTCGGGCATGCCCACCGGGCTGGGCGTGGCCGGGTTGTCGTAGCTGGCTCCGCCCGGTGTTGCCGGGTTAGTGTAGCTCTGGGGAGGGAGGAGATGTGTGTGTGTGTGAGTGTGTGGTGGGGGAGGGGGGAGGGAGGGGGGAGAAAGAGGAGACAGAACAGGGGAGAGCGAGAGAGTAAAACAGGAGAAAGAGAGAGGGAGGGAGGGAGGGAAGAAGGGGATGAGGTATTTAAGCTTCACAAGTGTAGCTGCAATTAAACATTGGCAACATTTAAATGGCTATACGGTTGGTATTGCAACCATTCATGAGTGAAATCCGCATACGATGTACAGCATATGTGGTAGTAGGAATCATACGTGAGACATGTACCGCACTATATGTGGTAGTAGGAATCATACGTGAGACATGTACAGCACTATGTGGTAGTAGGAATCATACGTGAGACATGTACAGCATATGTGGTAGTAGGAATCATACGTGAGACATGTACAGCACTATATGTGGTAGTAGGAATCATACGTGAGACATGTACAGCACTATGTGGTAGTAGGAATCATACGTGAGACATGTACAGCACTATATGTGGTAGTAGGAATCATACGTGAGACATGTACAGCACTATGTGGTAGTAGGAATCATAAGTGAGACATGTACAGCACTATGTGGTAGTAGGAATCATACGTGAGACATGTACAGCACTATGTGGTAGTAGGAATCATACGTGAGACATGTACAGCACTATGTGGTAGTAGGAATCATACGTGAGACATGTACAGCACTATGTGGTAGTAGGAATCATACGTGAGACGTGACAAGCAAGACCAAGTGCAAAGCTCAAAAAGGTTCAACACTAGGCCCATAATGATCTCAGTGCACGTTGTGTTGTGGTTGGACTCACGGCAGGTGAAGGTGTGGAGCCACTCTCTCCATACGGAAAGCCCCAGTCATCTGGTCTGAGAACACAAGGTTAATATCACGTTGAGATCACATTTACCCACCATCGCCCTCTTTGGTCACTGTTTTGTTGGGGTTTGAGTATCCCACCATAAGAGCCAAGGACTATGTGCAAAGTACAATTTGTCGCGGCAAAACGGAAATACCTGGGCATAATCGACGTTTCGAATACTGGCACGGATTCCACTCCATCTTATTGACTAGTGATGACTACACACCCTTTACAGCGTATTACTCTTCTCAACAAAGGATATACAGGTAGAGGTAAAGCATTGCCGACCAGTAACTATATAATGAAAAGCACTAAAGTGCAAACCCTCGGCGAACTGGGGATGCGCGGTACCGCTAATTGATGGGCTGGGCTGCTATTACTCGTGGTCTCCCGCTAGTAGCTCGCAGAGAGTCTGACACGGGCTAGTAGATAGTATGCGAGAGTCGATACACGTCCTTCGTCCTGACTTCTTGTGCCTTCAAGATACACAGAGCAAGCGGACCCGGTCGAGGTTTAAAGCCTGTTGAAAATATAAGCGCATGCGCGTTTTCCGCAGCGATAAAAATGGCCAACTACGCATTAGCCGTACAATGGTGGAAGCGCTCTAGCTCTGCAACGGAGCATTTTCTGAGAAAACCGCCTTTATTTTCTGACCTTCGTCGCCCGTTGGGTAGATGGTATCGTTTCTGGGACGAACAGACGTTCGAGGAGTGAGATGTAGAGTAACAGACAAACAGACAGACCCAACTACTGTACCCTCGCTGCGCCCGAGGGTAACTAGACCCCCTCCCCTAACAAAGGAAGAGGTAGAGGTACAGAGAGGTGACAACTAGACCCCTCCTAACAAAGGAAGAGATAGAGGTACAGACAGGTGACAACTAGACCCCTCCTAACAAAGGAAGAGGTAGAGGTACAGACAGGTGACAACTAGACCCCTCCTAACAAAGGAAGAGGTAGAGGTACAGACAGGTGACAACTAGACCCCTCCCCTAACAAAGGAAGAGGTAGAGGTACAGAGAGGTGACAACTAGACCCCTCCACTAACAAAGGAAGAGGTAGAGGTACAGACAGGTGACAACTAGACCCCCTCCTAACAAAGGAAGAGGTAGAGGTACAGAGAGGTGACAACTAGACCCCTCCCCTAACAAAGGAAGAGGTAGAGGTACAGAGAGGTGACAACTAGACCCTCCACTAACAAAGGAAGAGGTAGAGGTACAGACAGGTGACAACTAGACCCCTCCCCTAACAAAGGAAGAGGTAGAGGTACAGACAGGTGACAACTAGACCCCTCCCCTAACAAAGGAAGAGGTAGGTACAGAGAGGTGACAACTAGACCCCTCTGCTAACAAAGGAAGAGGTAGAGGTACAGACAGGTGACAACTAGACCCTCCACTAACAAAGGAAGAGGTAGAGGTGACAACTAGACCCCCTCAACTAACACAAGAAGTGGAGAAGTAAGTATTCCTGACCGGTGAGGTGTGTTGGCGACACTGGGATCCCATGCACTGCTGCCATGCAGTGGAGTCTGTGACGGATCATGTGACGGGGTCATGTAGCCATAGCTCGGGGTACGACCACCTGCACGAATGACACACACGGTGGATATCACAATGGTACACCATGGAAGAACACTGCACAGTTAGGTACAGTGGAACCTCCGATAAGTGACCCTCCGAGATAGGGATCGGCCTCTCTACAAAGAACACTTGTTTCAAATCCATGCTAATACTTTAGTGTAATATTGACCTCTGAGATAGGGATGTCTCACAAAATCGTTGGCCCCATAGTGTCCCCTGTTCAGAGGTTCCACTGTATATAGCTGGAAAGTACTCACACATTAATTACGAGCCCCAAATATAAAAAATTTTGCTAAAGAATTCAAAATCAACACCCCGCCATATGAAACAGCGACTACTGAACAGCAAGCGTAATCGTCATCAGCTGCTGCAGAATGGCAAAGTAAAGCTTGTCTCATTGTGAAAGTGACTAAAGTTTTTTTTTCTGTTTTCACTTATTTTACACCAGAGAGCCAAAGTGTTTTTAGTCATAACTGACCGTGACAACTAGACCCCCTTCTAGCCAGTTCTTAGTGACTAATTTCAGTTCATTTGGAATGTAGTTTACACCAGAGAGCCAAAGTGTTTTAGTCATAACTGACCGTGACAACTAGACCCCCTTCTAGCCAGTTCTTAGTGACTAATTTCAGTTCAATTTGGAATGTAGTTTACACCAGAGAGCCAAATTTTCTTTAGTCATAAGGCGGTAGTGTTTTGGGTCACACATGACAGCTAGAATAACTTGTAGCCCTTTCTTAGATGCCTTTCACAGTCAAAAGAGTGTACATTGCACACAGAGAGGGCCGGAGGTCTCAATGGTAAGAACAAAGCCACACCACCCTCAATGGATGTCTTACAATACCTGGCAACTTGCATAAACACCTGTACATTGTATGTGAAAACCAGCAGAACTAAAAAATCAACTACACCCAGGACAGCCCTTTTATTCCAAGGAATAAAGAAGAGCTGCCCAGCTGGGTGGGATTCGAACCCACGACACTAGCTGGTAGGGGTTCACAGTACAAATAAAATCCTCAAACCACTGTGCTATGACACAGTATACTCTCACTCGGAATGTAGGAGCAGACCGGGGTATGTAAGCGTAAAGTGCCGTGAGAAGGAGCCGACTCCTTTTGTATCCGTTAAACTCTTTGAAGCTAACTTGCATTTCCCATAAACTTTACTGGTGTGTAATTTGCCCCCAAATGCTGTTCACACCACAACCATTTGAAACCTTTTCTCTAGGATCTTGGAGGAACAATGTGCAATTTCAAGCTGTGTGCTCGATCTGTTTTCATCCAACATTCACACCATTATAGTATCGCATGCAGGAGCAGTAGCAGAATAGCATAGGGTTTGGATTTAAGGCTGGCTGAATGGCAACGTAAAGGCTCCACGAATAAGCTACCAAATTTAACACGGGTGAGACGCATGTTCTAGCTCGCCCAGTGTTCTAGGTGCATGCTATGGCTGCTATTGAAGACAGTGAAGACGAGCCCCAACTAAAGAATTCAAAATCAACACCCCGCCATACGAAACAGCAACTACTGAACAGCAAGCGTGATCACCATCAGCTGCTGCAGAATGGCAAAAGTACAGCTTGTCTCATCGTAACTATGAAAGTGACAAGTTTTTTTGGTCAGTTTTCACTTATTTTACACCAGAGAGCCAAAGTCATAAGGCGGGGGTAGTCCACCCATGCTCTAATGTTCAAATTTGACACTCTGGTGTGATAGTTTCGTCCAGTGTGATGTGCATGGATTGCAAATGGCTGTAGTTCCACGGCTGCTATTGAAGACATTGCTTTCCTTGACCACGTCCAACGTTCAGTTCATGCAACCAAATCCCTAGCTAATGTGCCATTGATTTCATGCAACCAAATCCCTAGCTAATGTGCCATTGATTTCATGCAACCAAATCCCGTAATGTGCCATTGATTTCATGCAACCAAATCCCTAGCTAATGTGCCATTGATTTCATGCAACCAAATCCCTAGCTAATGTGCCATTGATTTCATGCAACCAAATCCCTAGGTAATGTGCCATTGATTTCATGCAACCAAATCCCTAGCTAATGTGCCATTGATTTCATGCAACCAAATCCCTAGGTAATGTGCCATTGATTTCATGCAACCAAATCCCTAGGTAATGTGCCACTGATTTCATGCAACCAAATCCCTAGGTAATGTGCCATTGATTTCAAGTCAACCAAATCCCTAGCTAATGTGCCATTGATTTCATGCAACCAAATCCCTAGCTAATGTGCCATTGATTTCATGCAACCAAATCCCTAGCTAATGTGCCATTATTGATTGCCATAACTCACCATCTCCGTGCATGGGTGTAAGAGAGCCGTACATCGGTGTCCTCCCCCCCGGTCCTCCGTGCATGGGGGTCATACTGCCGTAGGATGGAGTCATGCTGCCCACCATGGGAGTCTGGGAACCAAACGCTGGTGTACGGCCCCAGGTCGATGTCATTCCACCCCTGTCCTGACCCCTGGAGGTGTGTGTGGGTAAGGGGGGGAGTAATTAAGAGGACTGTTTTAATTTTTGAGAGAAAACATTTCTCTATATAACCCACTCCCCCACATATCCATGCAATTAGACTTGTGATACACATTTCTAAGATCTTCTCAAGACACTATTATAAAGGGCCACTGAATGGGGCAAAGGGGGCGAGTTACACACACATACAGTTTTTTTTATATAGTCTACTGTTATATAGTATTGTTCATACTGTATGTCATGTGTATGATGTATGTATGAACAGTGATCGAGAAACAAAAAGGTCAAAAAAGTTTGAAGGATTGACCATATCACTTTCCCAAAATATTTTTTTTTTAAAGGAGGAGGACAGTAGACTCACGTTACACTCTGTAGTCGAGACCGGTCAACGGAGATGGTGTTGCAGCTGGTGTGCAGCTCCACGCGCGCCGTGGACTCTGTCGCGTCCTTGACGATACCGACGTACCCCTTGTAAGGTCCCATCACTATCCTCACAGTATTGCCGATGATGGAGGTGTCCCTCCCTCCTCTTCCCCTCCCCCTCCCTCTCCCCCTCCCTCCTCCTCCTCCTCCACCACCACCTACAGTGGATAGTTCTCTTAAGTAAGTAGACGCTACTGAAGTTACAGAGGCTACAATTTCTCTAAAACAGACATGTTCTAGTAGTGTTTAGTTCAGTTAGTCTCCAAGCCCAACGACAATGCTGTACATAGCTGTAGTAGGATGCATACCTGGTCTTGAATTGTGTACGTACTTCTATTCACGTAATGTTGCATCCAACGTAGCCGCCCTTACTGTAGTTTTCCACATACGTGATTCTAAATGCACACATGCACGTAACCCAAACTATGCAATCGTTGCTGCATGGGCAAGCAACTCTCGTGTTTGTTCGCCAGTTCGAAGTAGCAGAAGATGCAACAAGTATGATAGTAGTGGCAGAAGATGCAACAAGTATGGTAGTAGTGGCAGAAGATGCAACAAGTATGGTAGTAGTAGCAGAAGATGCAACAAGTACGGTAGTAGTGGCAGAAGATGCAACAAGTACGGTAGTAGTGGCAGAAGATGCAACAAGTACGGTAGTAGTGGCAGAAGATGCAACAAGTATGGTAGTAGTGGCAGAAGATGCAACAAGTATGGTAGTAGTGGCAGAAGATGCAACAAGTATGGTAGTAGTGGCAGAAGATGCAACAAGTATGGTAGTAGTGGCAGAAGATGCAACAAGTAGGTAGTAGTGGCAGAAGATGCAACAAGTATGGTAGTAGTGGCAGAAGATGCAACAAGTATGGTAGTAGTGGCAGAAGATGCAACAAGTATGGTAGTAGTGGCAGAAGATGCAACAAGTATGGTAGTAGTGGCAGAAGATGCAACAAGTACGGTAGTAGTGGCAGAAGATGCAACAAGTATGGTAGTAGTGGCAGAAGATGCAACAAGTATGGTAGTAGTGGCAGAAGATGCAACAAGTATGGTAGTAGTGGCAGAAGATGCAACAAGTACGGTAGTAGTGGCAGAAGATGCAACAAGTACGGTAGTAGTGGCAGAAGATGCAACAAGTACGGTAGTAGTGGCAGAAGATGTAACAAGTACGGTAGTAGTGGCAGAAGATGCAACAAGTATGGTAGTAGTGGCAGAAGATGCAACAAGTACAGGTAGTAGCAGAAGATGCAACAAGTACGGTAGTAATAGCAGAAGATGATATTGATACAGTACCTGGTCCTCTGTGAGGAGCTGGACTGGAGAGCCGTGGACTCTGAGGCATAAACCCAGTACTGATGGAAGACGCCTGAAACAAAGATGAGAACCATTGATCAACGCATGTAGCATGCAGTAATTTCTCGTTAGAATAACCAAAATGCCTGTGTGTACGCTATTCTTGGGTTTGATGTTCACGTAATCTTTCATATTGGCAAAGCTCAGAGCTAGCTAGTGTGAGTGAGAGACAACAGTTATGCAATTTGTCCCTGTAAACAAGGACCCAGGTGAGAGTAACCAGCTACTGCCTGGGTCAACTTGTGCCCAAATAGTATACGGCATGGCTGGTGCCTCCAGCCAGCTCCAAAGTGACAGTACTAGCCACTTTCTGGGTTAACTTGTGCCCCCATACAAATAACCAATTAGGAAAAAGCCCTGGAGAGAGTCAGGGACAACTCATGGCATGGCTGGTGCCTCCAGCCAGGCTCCAACTACCCACTTTCTGGGTTAACTTGTGCCCCCATACAATTAGGAAAAAGCCCTGGAGAGAGTCAGACAACTCACGGCATGGCTGGTGCCTCCAGCCAGCTCCACGTGCTTGGCCTTGGCCACCACGATCCCTCCGTTCTCCACCTGATCTCTGACTATGAGGAATACGTTTCCTCTGAACACGTGCTTTATCTCTCCCTGCTTGTGCTGTGAAGGAGGGAGAGGAAGGAGGTCAATAGGAACAGGAAAGAGTGGGTGTATATACATACCGATAGAAAAAAGCCTCAATCACGTACAATAAGACTTACAATGTGCGGTCCCTGAATAACTTTGACCACATCACGTGACGTAATCTCATTCTGTCAAAAAGAGGTCAGAAACATATTCATAGGCCAAAGTAAGAGTTTGTGTGTGTGTGTGTGTGTATTGGGGGAGGGCATAAAATTTATCTCTAAATTGTAAGTGGGAAACAGTGGGCTAAAGTGCCTCTCACTACAATCTTCACCTGGCGACTGTCTAAAGCAACTCCTCTGGACTTGCGGAGCTGCAGGGCGTGTGGTTTGGCGTTCACCTCCTTCCCGTGTTGAGTGAGGACTTTGAACGCTTCCTTCTCCAGCCTCACTATCACACCTACCGTCTGTGGGCTGATGGATGCAAGACATACTACAACAGTCACTTATTTCCCAACCCCCCCCCTTCTCTCTCTCTCATTCCTACTTCTTTACTGGTACACTCCTTCTGAAAGCTTGCTGGCTCCCTCCATTATGTTCCCTCCCTCTCACTAAGGTGTGCTTCCTCCTTCCCCTCCCTCCTCGCCTCCCTCCCCACCCTTACCTCCCCCCTCTCTAAAACTCACTCTACCTGGACAATGCCTCCTCTCCTTACACAATGCAACATTGTTGCTTGAGACAAAAGTTGCATGCAACTTCAAATGTATGGGTATGATGGTCATCATGCAACATGTTGCACGCACTTCTGATACCAATACATTTGAAGTTACAACTCACTCCAGTTGGACCATGCCTCCCTCCCGCCCCCTCCCTCACTCCAGTTTGACCACGCCTCCCTCCCTCCCTCCCTCACTCACTCCAGTTGGACCATGTCTCCCAGTTGGTACTGGGCCAGAGGCATCAAACACCACTGCTGGTCTCCAGACACAACTGCAGGTCCTGTGGCCTCACTTTCAGCTTGCACATAAAGTACGTACGTACATACATCATGTACAGCAACAAGCAACTTTTGTTGTGTGCGACAAAAGTCTAGCAAAAGTTCAATGTACTGATATGATGGGACTATGCAATATTATGCAATAGACAACACTTTCATTTTCATTCATGGACTATCGTATCATACCTACACATTGAAGTAACATGTGTGTGTTGGGGTGGGGGAGGTTCTTTCTTTCCTCTGATATTATTCTTTTAGCTAGTATGCTATAAACATGTTTTTCATGACTTTTTCTAGGAACCTGCACATGTTATGTATGTATGGTGGCTTGAGGGTCAATGTAAATATCCATACGGCAGACCTGTAAACTTACACCTACAATGCAACTGACTTGCTTTTACATCTGTACATACATGTACCTCATGCAACTCTATACAGTCCCATGATGCGCACAAAAAAAAGTTTGCACTATCCACATTTATCACATGTTGCAGCATGATACGGTTAGTACGTGGATGTTGTTACCTCGTGCATGGTGAGGTCTGAGAACAGGGAATGGCGAGGTATGTGCTCGATCCGGACAACCAGCCCCGTCTCTCCCTCGTAGCGACTGCAACACCTCACGTGATCTCCCTCCTTGAATGCCTCCGCAGCTCCTAGCCTGGAACGCCAGCAGGTCTGCACACACACACACATACACACATACACACACACATAGAGTAACAACAGCAGTTATGGAAAACCAGCTTACTCCTCAGCATGCAATGAAAAGCACTAAAGTGCAAACCCTCGTGGCCAACGGGCATGTCTTGGTACCTCTACCATGGAACTCTTCTCAAGAGAGCTACCTAGGTTGTTCCGACCCGGGCTCTTGGGCAGGGTTGTCTAATTGATGTGGCCTGGGCCGCATATGATGCGTGTTTACTTCTTCTGTGACTCCCGCCGCTATTAGCGCAGGAATCTGCGCGGAGAGTCTGACACTGGCTATCTACAGGATTAATAGCTATGGCCTTGAGTCGCAATACAGACGCCCTTTGTCTTGTGGCGTCCTTCTGTTTGCAACTTCCAATTACACAATGCAAGACCCAGTGTCCTACTTATTCACTTAGTTGGCCTTGTATTCACGTGTGATCCACCTATCGACGATCCTTCGGTTGTGCAAAACCACATGCCATAACAGCTTTCTGAAACCGCGGCCACCACCTTACGAACGATCGGCCTCATTTTGATAAATTGAAGCCAGTGTGTACGCTGCTTGAACCTTGGTGTCGTTTTTGCACTTACAAATCTACATTGTATAGGTTATACACCTGTTTTGTTGCTGCCGTGGTTCGCAAATAGGCTGGTCCACAGACTCTTACGACCGCAAAGTCCAGAACGCCTTACGTGTATAACCCCTTGGCTGCGACTCATGTAGACTTGACGCAACTCTACAGGGTTTGTTAACTACAGTCTCCTGGATGATTTCCGTTATTCAACGGATAATGATCGCAGTCCTAAGTTAATTTGTTGACCATCATAGCGTGACCTTAGTGTTCTATTAGATATATCACGGTCATGGGAGGTTGTGCTTTAACCCACAACGTGACACATTGCCTT
>CASHTH010000639.1:0-15425 GCA_030341885.1 Geodia barretti
GGCATGAACTACCGTAACCCTCGCTGCGCATGCGCGCCGAGGGTTAATTGCATCCTTGTTGAAGACAATACATGAGGTGAATGCGGTATCTATAGCCCATGCTTCAGGCACCAGCAGCCCCATTAGCTACAGTTACAATTTGTCTATTGTATATAGCCTATCTACAACATACTCATGAACATCAGAGTGACTGTGTACGTAACAATAAATGCAGTGTTGTCATAAGCTATTAAAAATAGTGGAAAAACAAGTGGAAAAATCATTTCTTCAAAATGAAAGGGGGATATAGGGATGGCTTGAAGCACCAAAAAGGAAGAAACAAGGGGTATTACACAGCAAAGTTGCACAAAGCTACATGACACCATCCCTATATCTTTGTTTCATGGTTTATAAGCAAAGTTTAATATCGAACAAAGATATAGGGATGGTGTCATGTAGCTTTGTGCAACTTTGCTGTGTAATGAACTCAATTGTTTCTTCCTTTTTGGTGCTTCAAGCCATCCCTATATCCCCCTTTCATTTTGAAGATTTTTCCACTTGTATACCTTTCTTTAAATTCATGAACAATTGCTGTAGGCAAAAAACTGCTTATGTCCTTTATAATGTAGCCATAGCAAAAAATATTCGTAAAATCCCCACTTAGTATAAGGTAGTAGCATATTTGCCATCTAATTTCTTTATATTTCAAGGAATATTCTATTTGTAGTTCCTCATTTACTAGCTCCAGAGATTTTGTTAGCAACTCTTGTGACTCAGAGTAGTTTCCAATTGAATACAAACTCTCTCCAACAATGTGTAGTAAATGTGTAGATTTTGTTTCAGAACTAAGACCTTCCTTTCCCTAGCATGAGAGCCAGATGATAAAATTTATATCTTGATGCTCTGAATAAAAACAGATGCAAAATCAAAGCATTCTGCTCTGTTATTTTTGCACTTATTCCTTTGGTTGATGATTTCAAACATTTTTTTCTGAAGATAGAGCTCATGTTCTTGCATACTCCTTTCTTTGAAAAACTGTATGGCAGCAAAGTAAACCTCCTCTGAATATTCAGATTTATCGGCAATTAATAGATAAGGATATACTTCTTCAATGATTTTAGCTGATAATTCCCTTGCTTCAGCTAAATCATTACCAAGAGTTGCATCTGAATAGTCACTGTATAATTTAAGAAATAGTTCTGCTTCACTGATTGGCTCTAAGTTATATTGATGTTGATAGGTCAGTTGTCTGAAGTAAAAGGCTAGTTCTCTATTGCCAATTTCCTCGTACGCAACAGAAATACTGAAAAAGTCGCAATCTGGATAGCAATGAACAAGTTTGTTCCTTGTCGTTCTTAGAACATAAGCATGACACAAAACAGATTCTTTTTCATATCCTTTATCTTTCAAGTGCTGTGCCAATGTTCTAAAAAACTTTGTTAAAGTATTAAGACTTAAAGTACCTTGTTCATAAGCTTCTCTAACATCCTTAACAAAGGAATCCAAAAGTTTTAGAGTTATGTTAGTTTCCTTTTGCGAATTTGCAGCAAGTATTACAACCTGAATGTATGTTTCCAGAAATGATTCCACCCTAGTTCTTTCGTAAGGTGTATAAGACATTAAGGTACGAAGCATTGTCATATACAGTCCAGGGTAAAGTAACTGTGACAATAATGGCAGTCTACCTTCATCCGTCATAACTTTTATTGCATAAAAGGTTATATTTACATCTTTATGTCTTGTAAACAGTACAAATATACGAATAAAAATTTTTATTAAAAATTGATGAAAAAAGTATCGCTTGCTATGACGTCTATGCTGTAGAAGAGACTGTCGTACTAATGTGTGAAGCATGGTTTCCTTGAAATTGTAGATAAACATAGCACTCTCTTTGTCGAAATCAAAAGGAAAGTAGGACAAGTTAACACACAATTGTTTTAGTTCTGGCCTCAGATAATTGTAAGCAATAGTAATGGACACATCAACTTTGGTATGGAGTTCGTCTGGACTCAGTGTATCAATCAAATTCTCTTGCAAACCTTGTATCACTTCCTCTGCAGTAGGAGCATCAGGAAAATTAAAAATAGCCCCTACAACTTGCAGTGCTAGTGGAACATTTCCTGTCAGATCAGCTATTTGCCTCTTCTGATCATCTGTTAAACTAGGAGCTAATGTACCCAACAGTTGGGTAGCTGCTTCAGGGGACAGAGTGTAGCTACCAACAAAGCATAAGATTACCGAGGTTAATATCTGCACTTGCAAATCCTAGCCAAATTGCCAGGTAGTGAAATTTGAAGGCTTTAATGCTGAATCGCAATTATTTATGCCAGGTTTGAAATCCCATGGCATTTGGATTGTTTGGGCATCAACTCAGCAGTGCTTACCATTCAAAGTAGAAGTGGTGACAGATGATGCTTTGAGAGTCTGTAAGCTGTCCATTAGCTAACTTCTGCTTTCAACAGTAATCTCTACAACATACCCATGAACATCAGAGTGACTGAATATGCAGTGTTGTCATAAGCCATTAAAAATAGTGGAAACAAGTGGAAAAATCATTTCTTCAAAATGAAGGGATATAGGGTAGGGATGGCTTGAAGCACCAAAAATGAAGAAACAAGGGGTCATTACACACCAAAATTAATATGCACAAAGCCACATGACACCATCCCTATATCTTTGTTTTATTGTTCATAAGCAAAGTTTAATATGAGACAAAGATATAGGGATGGTGTCATGTGGCTTTGTGCATATTTGGCGTGTAATGACCACTTGTTACCCTCGGCGCGCATGCGCAGCGAGGGTACAGTAGTTGGGTCTGTCTGTTTGTCTGTTACTCTACATCTCACCTCTCGAATGTCTGTTCGTCTCAGAAACGATACCATCTACCCAACGGGCGACGAAGGTCAGAAAATATGTGGGATTTTCTCTGAAAATGCTCCGTTGCAGAGTTAGAGCGCTTCCACCATTGTACGGCTAATGCGTAGTCGGCCATTTTTATCGCTGCGGAAAACGCGCATGCGCTTATATTTTCAACAGGCTTTAACCTCGACCGGGTCCGCTTGCTCTGTGTATCTTGAAGGCACAAGAAGTCACAACGAAGGGCGTGTATCGACTCTCGCATACTATCTACTACTGTAGCTAGCCCGTGTCAGACTCTCTGCGAGCTACTAGCGGGAGACCACGAGTAAACGCATACTAATAGCAGCCCAGCCCATCAATTAGCGGTACCGCGCATCCCCTGTTCGCCGAGGGTTTGCACTTTAGTGCTTTTCATATCTTCGTTTTTGGTGCTTCAAGCCATCCCTATATCCCCCTTCATTTTGAAGAAATGATTTTTCCACTTGTATACTACTAGCTCAGGTTTAATTTTTCTCGAGCTCTTTGCATTGTCAAAAATATCTTGCATCCTTTCATTGTAGCCCTTAAAAACGCAACATAATGTTAACTTCACCTCTTTGTATTACGATTACAACTGGAAACAGCATAGGGATGAAAACAAAGGAGACAAGAAGAGCCACACCGAGACAGAAGGTGCCATCCCTATGTACATCTTGTTTCATGTTTATGTATGTGTGATACTTGGAACTCTCTGGAAATTATTTGCACTATGTGGATGCTCAGTAGGATAATTATAGTGACCCATGACTTGCTGACTATATTTTATAAGCTGTTGTGTACTGTAATTAACCAGGAGATCACTCTTTCTACTCACAAGGTTCATTCCGATTCCACTTCTATCGCCTTTTATCATTCAATTTGACCACTGCAATTGCAGTTGGTAGCTAGTGCCTGTATTAGCTTACTTTTCCCTCTGCAAAACTAGGGCAACAATTTATCTTTCTCTGGTGATTTGCTCTGTGTTGTTAAAAACAGTGTCTCAAGTAAAAGTTCAATAAGCTGTTATCTAATTACACTTACTTTTATGAAAGTTGCTGTGTGGCTTGGAGCCGGACTGTACAAAACCAGGATCCAGGTTATAAAAAGACTTGAACAGAGAAATTAATAAGACATCTCAATTACAAGAATATTTACACCCAATCAGAAAGGAAGAGCAACATTAAAATCAAAATGCAGAGTAGTGTTCGGAATCGTGTGTGGAAACAACAACGAAAAGTTATAGTGTAATAGTATAACCATAATTATTACACAGCAAGATATATAGTACATGACAATAACTAGAACAGCAATCATAAAATTTAAAATTTCCCATGCAATAAGACTGTAATTGTAGAAGGTATCAAACTGAGACCTTAAAAAGTTGTTTTGTTCTGTAAGTCCTGTTTCTACACTCATTACCACTTCCTTAGCCTGCAGACCTTCACTAAGGTCACGTATATATACTGGAGGTACAAGCACCCTTAGTGGAAAAACAACAGCCAAAACGCCTATGATATCTTTAAGGATATAAATGTAGTGGAGTGGATTGGAAAGTAGTCTGTTTACTAGTATTGAATAACAGGATAAAATTGCTCTTGAACTTCTTAGCTCCCATGAGAAATAGCTACTCGAATCTGATAGCAGTGTTTATGTGTTCCAGAGCACGCTTAAGGTAGATGCGTGTTGCAGAATGATTGTTTCCCATCTCATAGCAACTTGCAGCGATAATATATTCCGGTTAAATTTAAGCACTGTGTAGGGCTCTCCCAGTTTATCAATGTACGCACAGCTCTGCTCCCCGGCCCATATTGCCAGATGGTAGCATTCATTGTCGTAGGCCTCCTGTGCCTGTTCTGCATAGTGAGCAGCACATATGAAATCACATCTAGTCATTAGACCAGGTTGCGCCTCTCTTATGAGATAATTTTTTGCAAAGACCTTCATGCCATTAAAATGATTTCCTCTTTTCAAAGACCCAGTACAGTTACTTTCAGTGCATAGCACTGCATTGTAGATCATTCTGTTCTGCAGTTGAACCACTTGATTTCCCGTACTCTTGGCTCAGAAAATTTTTTTTGCATGCTCCATCCCATCTAAAGAGTGTAACTGGTACTGGTACGCAAGTTGCCGAAAGTGAAATGCCTGCATTCTGTCTTTTATGTTATCGTATGCAATGGAAACACTGCGATAGTCACAATCTGAGCTACAATGTGTCAGCTGCCCATGAATGGTAATAAGAATGTGTGTGTGGCACCTAGTTGACTTTACTTTGTCTTCGATTTCTTTGTAGTACCATGCTAGTACATTGTAGAAGTTTGTGAACTCACTTACAGATATTTGTCTCTCCTGATATCCCTCATCAACTATTTTCCTTCTTGATGCCATGGTTTTTATTGCATCCATTTTACTTACAAACCACTGCTGCTCAGCAACCAGTTTTATAGCCTTAATGTATGCTGTCAGGAATGATACCTCAGGCCATTCGTGAGGTTTGTAGGAGTCTAGAGCTGCCAGCATTTTCAGACTAACTCTAGTCACTTCCATTGACAGAAATCTCAACTGCAAAACTCTCGTTCTCATTGCATGTAATGTCACCCGGATCCCACTGAAAGTTATGTTCACGTGCCTAGCTATTTCGAATAAGGTGAACATGTGGTTAATGTTGTGTTTCTCCTCGTCTAATTTAGTTAGTTCTAAAGTCTTGTCATAGTTTGTCACTATTTCGTCAAGAGTACAAGTAAAGTATAGTTGGAACTGAGTGTCAAAATGGTGTTGAAGTGCTGTTCTTTCACCTTCTTGACTCATAAAGAACTTCTTGAGTAGTTGGTGCAAATAATACCTCTGTCTGCCATGACTGGACTGTAGCAGTGACCTTTGCACTAATTCGTTTAACATTTCTTTAGTGGATGAAAAGATAAATGCGGCACTTTCTATATTAAAGCTTCCTGGAAAATGGGAGAGATTAACACACAGTAGCTTCAGTTCTGGTGTCAGATAACTATAAGCAATACCAATTGATACATCGACTTTAGAAAGTAACTGAGCTGGACTTAATGTTTGAAGTGGGTGACTTTTTAGGCCTTGTATTATATCTTTGGCTGTAGGAGCATCCGGAAATTTAAAGATAGCCCCAACTACATCCAGAGCCAGTGGAACATTTCCTGTCAGATCTGCTATTTTCCTCTTTTGATCATCTGTTAAACTAGGAGCTACTCTACCTAACATTTTGATAGCCATCTCGGATGAGAGATTATAAATGGCATGGAGTCGAAAGTTGCCAATGTCAGCTACCTGATGTTGACTAGTAAGGAGGTACCTTACACTTTTCCTGGGTGATGAAAGTGTCAATGCCTTTATGGCTTTCCAAAATTCTTCTTCCGTGTATTCTAGGAGCTCATCACAGTTGTTAAGTATTATCAGTGTGTTTGAATGCTGCTTTAGTATCTTATCCTCCAAATCACTGAATGTTACCTTAGTCTTATGGGACTCAACCATACTGAGTACAATCTTCTCAGCAAGAGTATCTTTATCTTTAACCATTTTTTGCCCAACATCTACATAATGAACACTGACCCATTTCCTTACGAATATCTCCCCAATTTTCATGGCCAGAGTGGATTTACCGAACCCAGGAGGTCCAACAATGTGAACTACCTGAACAGCTGAGGTTGAAAAGTCAAGGTAGCCAGTGATGTTGCGAATGTCTTCCTCTCGACCAACAAAATGACTCACAGATGGCAGACTCTTTGAGTGGCAGAGTCCCAGCTGGTAGCAGTCTGTGTTAGACCACATCACACCAAGTATGATGATAGGCAGTGTGAGTATTATAAAGATCATTCTTGTGGTGATCCATGCTGTATAAAAGGGGGTATTATGATACAAATCATGTTTACACAATGCACTTACATGACTGGTGCTCTTCAGGTGTATTTCGGCCCTGTACCATGTCATCTTTGAGCTCATCTAGAGTGTGGAATATTATTGTACATGAATACACAGTATACACTACGCATGCGCCTTTACTACATCCTTGCTACTAACATAGCTACGTATACGTAGCTACTACCTCTGGTAATCTTCAACTTCGTGCATATGTCCTCCATTGTCGGATGTTTAACAAGCAGAGATGTAAATAGGTCAAAAACGGACTCCTCTGACTCGATTTTATCCTCCAACTTCTGTAGCAGTTCTCGACTACGCTCTAGTTGCGTCACGGAAACGAGGGACGCTCTCTGTCGCGTCACCCTATCTATCAGGCCATTGCTGTACAGTTCCACCGCCAGACCCCCTGGATCTGTTACTGCTGACTCCAACTCATTTAGGTGTTTGAGAAAAGAGAGATAGCCAGGGCGAGAACACGTCGCAGTACCGGCCGTGTTTCTTCACGTGGGACTAACTAGATACGCCCGCAAGGAGGCGTGGTCAGCTCGTAAACAAACGGGCATTATACTTGCTGTTGGAAGAGTGATGGGGGTAGATCTAGATGCACCCAACCCTTGTCGTTTGGACTTCTCCCAGAAGAGTATGGGTGTTGATGCACAGAGGAGAATCCTGAATCGCAACCACCGAAGACTACGTCAGGATGTGGACATCGAGACAATTTACCAGCACCTCAACGAGCACAGTCTACTGTCGGACCACGAGAGAGAAATTCTACTCAACGTTTACCACACACGACAGTTCAAGATAGACAAACTGTTACAGTGGATACCCATGAAAGGCAGTAGTGCATTTTATAGATTGTCTGCAGAGGTCTAGTCGCGACGCTAGTGGCCACGAAGAGGTCGCAGACCTGTTGCAGCGAGATGTTGATCGTGCCGACAGAGACAATCTCGATATCGGCAAGTGCCTGCGGATACCCGCCCCTCGTTTATCAACAATTAAAAGTGAGTCGTTTGTGTATGTCTTTTCTGTTGATGTTCACTGTAGGCAGTACAGCACACTTTTCTAGTCGCATCTTGAGTTGTTTACTCCACGGAAGAGATTCTCAGTGGCAGTGCACGTATTATGGTCACGAGGCATGGCTTTATTTGCCTTGGAATGGTATCACTGCCATGTGGGGTACTAACCTGTGTGTTTTCAGTATGTTGTATCAAATGACTATCAATTTCCCTACAGAGGCATCTGTATTCGCATTGTTTGGTCTACTGCTCCTGCTATCGTGTCCCCTTCTCTTCCATAAATCCCAGCTAAAACAACTGTTTGAATGGTCCACACACTCTCTCCTCCTCCCACAGCCTTGTGCACCATTCCTCGGTAGAGACAGAGAGACTAGTGACCTAATGAGAGTACTGGACATGCAGAGTGATGAAGTGAGAATAGTAAATCTAGTCGGTGCCGCTGGTATAGGGAAGAGTTGTCTCACAGTTCAAGTTGGGCACCAGCTTATAGACAGTGGGGCTACAGTTAGCTACCTTGATGCTAGTCTTCTTTCTCTGGACAGCCTGCCAGATGTGATCATTCAGACAACAGGTTCTGTTCATGGCAGTGGGAATTTTACTGAGAGATTGCTTCACTGGCTGCGTAGGGAGATGAAATACCCTATAGTTGTGATACTTGACAACTTTGATAGAATGCTTGCTACTGATCGAAAAAGAGTGTTACAATATTATATCGACATGCTGTTCGAAAATGCTGCAGCAACAGTCAAAGTTCTCATCGCTAGTAGAAAGAAGATTCCCTTGTCTGATCACAGCTCTGAGTACGAAATCGAGTCAATCACTTTTGACAGCTCATGCCAACTCTTGCGTAGTGTCAGTGAGAGAGATTTAAGTGCAAGAGATTGTGAGTCTATCACAAAACTAATAGCTGGAAAATCCCTCCTCTGTCTGGCAATGATAGGGAACGTTCTCAAATCAACCACTGCAGACATCTCTAAAGTCATCTCCAGTCTGAAGAAAGAGCAGAAAACACAAGGGCCTGGTTTTGAAATACAATCAGATGCATGTACAAGAGTTTCACTAAACAATCTAAAGAAGAGACTGTTGATCTTTGGACGATACCTGTCTTGGGGAACAGCTCCCTGGAAAGTGGGACAGATAATTTATTCCCAACTGCTTTAGTTCAGGAGACAAACCATACGAATAGACACATCAACCATGGAACTTAGATCAGTTGGACCCCCAGTCTCATCTGGAAACCTAAAGATGGCTCCTATTTCCAGTGCTAGTGGAACCTTTCATGTCAGATCAGCTGTTAGAGACAGGCTCTGAGAAAACCTTGCCACTTTTATCAGTGGCCTGAAACCTGGGCCATAAGTGTAGAGTTGACAGGACTTTGAGCCCAAATTCGTGCAGGCTTTAGACAATAGACAGATGTGGAATATGCTAAAACTGGAGGCTTAAATTCCATTCCATTCCTTAATTAACACTCTGGGTATAAGGCAAGTACTGCAACTCGAACTTGTGTGATAAGTTGTCAGAGCCTACCACATTTTTCTCTTCTGATCATCTGTTAAACTGGGAGCTATGTTGCCTTAGTCTTCCATGACTTAACCACACTGAGTACAACTGTCTCAACGAGAGTATAAATTGGCCATGAAACTGCTGATGAGTATATAGTACATGAGAATCCAGAGGTCCCTGCTGTATCAGAGCCCTTTAGATCTTCTTTTCCATTAATGCTCATTGGGTCATTATTGCTAACGTTTCGCTCACAGTTCCAGAATGCAGCTCATATATACCAATTGTGACAAACTATAATTTTGTGATAAAGATAAAATGTTATTATGACAAGTAATATAGCAGCTCATCAATGGCAAGAAAAACGATAATAACTGCAAAAATTGTGACACACATGCGTACAAGAATTTTTCTGCTGTAAACATCATGACTAACAGCCAAGCAACAACGCATCATTAGTAAATAATAGCAGCAAACAGCAATAATGAATAGTACAAGGAGCACTGTGTTAGTCCATTGTTGTATATAGTGTGTAATAATACTGTTGCTTATGACATTGATTTGGGTCCAAACAAAACTGTGTTTCTGCTTCATCAATGATGTTGTAGTGCTCAGGTTGATTTCTTGGGGTCCAAAGTATTTTTTCCACACAAGACATGGATATACCAGCTGAAACAATAATAATACAATGGAGCAAATCACAATGTCACAAACAATGTGAACATAGCAGATGTTTAGCACTTCTCCGGTTAGAAATAGACGAATGCAAGATTCTAATCTTGCATCTCTCAGTGGAAATGAGAGAAAATTGCGTCTTATAGCCTTATTCAGACACTGCAGAGCACCATGCAGCCAGACATTTGCAGCAGAGTAATTTCCCAGCTGATAGTAACCCATCCCAACAAACAGTGATGGGAAACATTTATACTCAGCATAAGATTCCCCGAGGTTATCTGCACTTGCATAACTTTGTTCTCCATACCAGATTGCCAGGTGGTAGTACTGCTTTCTGAAGGCATCAATTGCAGAATCTCCACGATTTATAGCACATATGTAGTTACAAACAATATTACGTGAAACATTTGGATCATCTGTAGGTAATAAGAACAACTCTCTAGTCTTTTTGAAGTACTCTCCCCTTTTAAGAGTTTCGTCACAATCACATGGAATGCCATTGGCAACCATTTTTTCCTGTAACTCAACCATGTTTACTTCCAAGTTCTGTGATCTGAAAAAGTCGATGGCCATGTAGTACACTTCTTCAGAGTATTCACTTCTGTCGGCATTCAGCAGATATTGATATGCTCTTTGAGTTATCTCCACTGCGAAAGCTTCTGCTTCAGTGAAGTCATTTCCAAGAGATGTGTTCATATAGTCATTGTACAAGTGTAGTTGTAGCCTTATTTCATTCATGCGAGCTAAAAATGTCCTTTGTTGATATGCAGCCTTTCTGAAGTTAAAGGCCATTTCTATGTCCCCAATATTCTGATATGCAATGGAGAGGCTGAAGTAGTCACATATTGGGTAACAATGATCGAGCTCTTTGTGTGTTTTTCTAAGGATTTTAGAATAACAACGATTTGATTTTTCCACATCCTTAATCTCACTGTAATAATTTCCCAGTATTGTATAAAATTGTGTGTACATGTGAGGGCTTAAAGTACCATTCCTATATCCTTTGTCAACTTCCTTTCGGTTAGTCGAAAGCAGTTGGATTGCAAGTCTAACTTTCAGTTTTGATTTTGCTGCAAGTATTACTACTCTAATATATGTTTCAAAGAATAAATCCACACTAGCCCTCTCATCAGAGGAATAAGAATCCAAGCACTTAAGTAAAAGAAATGGTGTAAGAGGTGGGAGAAACCGCAGCAAAATACTTATTCGAAGTTCATGTGATACTGTTTTAATTGCAAAGAAAGTATAATTCACATGTTTGTGGCTGATAAACAGCGTAAACATGTGCAAAATGTTGTGTACCTCATTATATAATATCTCCAGTTCCAATTTGTTTACATTATCTGGAATAGCTTTTTGAAGTAACTGGCCAAAGTGGAGTTGGTATCGGCTACTAAAATAGTACTGTAATTTTTCACCATCCTTGCCATCGCTTACTTGAGTAAAAAACATTTTTAACAGCTGGTGATAATGGAATTGCTTTTGGCTCCTTTCATATTGTAGCAGAGACCTCTGCACTAACTTGTCTAGCATTTGGCCTTTAAAATTGAAGATAGCTACAGCACTCTCTTTGGAGAACTTGCCTGGAAAGTGGGACAAGTTAACACACAACTGCTTTAACTCCGGTGTCAGATAACTATAGGCAACACCCATGGATACATCAACTTTCGAATGTAATTCGTCTGGACTCAGTGTGGAAACTAGATTCTCTCTCAAGCCCTGTATCACTTCCTCTGCCGTAGGAGCACCAGGAAACTTGAAAATAGCCGCTACAACCTCAATTGCTAGAGGAACATTTCCTGTCAGATCAGCAATTTGCCTCTTCTGATCATCTGTTGAACTAGGAGCTACTTCACCCAACAGTTGAATAGCTGCTTCAGATGACAAGTTGTAAATGGCATGGAGTCGAAAGTTGCCAATGTCAGCTACCCATTTTTGGCTAGTAAGAAGATACCTCACACGTTTTTGGGACAGAGCAATTAATGATTTTAATGCACCAACAAATTTGTCCTTTGAATGCTCCAAAATCTCATCACAGTTGTCTAGTATTATTAATGTTTTTGAATATTGTTGGTGTATCTTTTCCTCCAAATCACTGAATGTTACCTTAGTCTTACGGGACTCAACCATACTGTGTACAATCTTTTCAGCAAGAGTATCTATATCTCTAACCATTTTTTGACCGACATCTGCATAATGAACACTAACCCATTTCCTTAGTAGGCTTTCCCCAATTTTCATGGCCAGAGTGGATTTACCGAACCCAGGAGGTCCAACAATGTGAACTACCTGAACAGCTGAGGTTGAAAAGTCAAGGTAGCCAGTGATGTTGCGAATGTCTTCCTCTCGACCAACAAAATGACTCACAGATGGCAGACTCTTTGAGTGGCAGAGTCCCAGCTGGTAGCAGTCTGTGTTAGACCACATCACACCAAGTATGATGATAGGCAGTGTGAGTATTATAAAGATCATTCTTGTGGTGATCCATGCTGTATAAAAGGGGGTATTATGATACAAATCATGTTTACACAATGCACTTACATGACTGGTGCTCTTCAGGTGTATTTCGGCCCTGTACCATGTCATCTTTGAGCTCATCTAGAGTGTGGAATATTATTGTACATGAGTACACAGTATACACTACGCATGCGCCTTTACTACATCCTTGCTACTAACATAGCTACGTATACGTAGCTACTACCTCTGGTAATCTTCAACTTCGTGCATATGTCCTCCATTGTCGGATGTTTAACAAGCAGAGATGTAAATAGGTCAAAAACGGACTCCTCTGACTCGATTTTATCCTCCAACTTCTGTAGCAGTTCTCGACTACGCTCTAGTTGCGTCACGGAAACGAGGGACGCTCTCTGTCGCGTCACTCTATCTATCAGGCCATTGCTGTACAGTTCCACCGCCAGACCTCCTGGATCTGTTACTGCTGACTCCAACTCCTTCAGATGTTTAAGAAAAGAGAGATAGCCAGGGCGAGAACACCTCGAAGTACCAGCCATGATCCAAGCCAAACGAAATGCGTGGGACTTAACCAGATACGCCCACAGGTAGGCGCGGTGCGCTAAACCACATACCGTGCAGCGTATTATACTGTTTGGAGCCCAGCAACAGGAGTGATGGGGTTATATAGATGCACCCAACCCCTGTCGTTTGGACTTCTCCCAGAAGAGTATGGGTGTTGATGCACAGAGGAGAATCCTGAATCGAATGTTACGTCAGGATGTGGACATCGAGACCATTTACCCGCACCTCAACTAGCACAGTGTACTGTCGGACCACGAGAGATTCTACTCAACATTTTATTATAGGCGAGCGGGAGCGAGCCAACCTAGTCGTTCGTTCGAGGGGAATTTTCTATATATAAATTGCCGAGCGCGTTAGCGAGCGCGTTAGCGTGAGGCTATGGGAGGTGATTCGTGCCAAAATTCGACGATGTGACGAGCCCGTTTTGTTCGTCTGGAGGAGGCGTGATTCGTCGGGCGGAGGCGCGCGTTTGTTCCAGTGGAGAGGCGTGTCTCGTCGAGCGGAGGCGCGTTTTTACGAGTGGAGAGGCGTGTCTCGTCGAGAGGAGGCAAGTTTTTTTTCAAGTGGAGAGGCGTGCCAAGTCGAGAGGAGGAAGGAGGCGAGTTTCTTCGTGTGGAGAGGCGTATCTCCACCGTCGGGTTCCCAGAACCGCCTCCGGTTAAAGGGCAAGGACGGCGTTAATAAGAATAACTTCCTAGGATGGCTATTCATACACGGCTAGTATGGCTGACCTTCAAGACCGCGCACCGCGCTCTCAAGAAACTGCTGCTGCAGTTGAGAGGTCGCACTCACCAGCTGCTCTAGGTCTGACATCCGGGCTCTCACGACGTGTCCAGCACCGCATAAACCGCGCCCCTCCCGCTGAACGAGACCCGCCTTCTCCACACTTTCGCGCTCCTCTCCACTTCAAAAAACTTGCCTCCTCCTCTCGACGAGACACGCCTCTTCACTCGTAAAAACGCGCCTCCGCTCGACGAGACACGCCTCTCCACTGGAACAAACGCGCCTCCGCCCGACGAATCACGCCTCCTCCAGACGAACAAAACCGGTTCGTCACATCGTCGAATTTTGGCACGAATCACCTCCCATATGAGGCAACTACTCTTCTCGCACGTACGTACGTGTCGTAAATTAGTCACGCTTAGGAATGTCAATTAGTCACCAAACGGAAGTGTAACTTCCGTCATTCGTAGGAAGTCTAGCTTCCGCCGTGCGTGCAGATTCGTGGGAAGTCTGGCTTCGCGCGCACAGTCAGTAGAGCGCGTGCACGAGCGGCCTCAGTCGGACGGCGCGGGGCAAAATATGCGCGTGCACATCCGGCGGCCGCCGTACGTCGTGTAAGTGCGCATGCGCGGCTTTGTACGCGCTTTACTTTTCACACACGCTGTGTTGAAGGACTGAAGGCATCAAGCCAGCAGCCATAAAAAAATACACAGAATAGGACATAACATGGACAACATTTAGATAAAACTAGTTATATAGTGAAATGCATTGAGATGGGAAGCTTAGAGCATTTTTGGCATGGACAGACATAGTGATAGGAGCACACATTATCAGGATCAAAGTGTGAGATGAATTGAATCCAAAAGAGGTTTCGCAGTCTAGACTTGACGGTAGCAATAGGGAGATCAATGTCAAATGATGGTAGAGAATTCCAAAGGCGGGGAATGCGATTGAAGTAAAAATTTCTCTTAGCCTGGTTTTTGCAAAAGGAGTGCCTTAGCTTGAAATGAGAGGATGAGCGTGTAGGATTGTCACAAAACTTGACATAATTGAGTATATTGAAGTGTTCGGAGGGGAATTTTAGGGACTTGATGAGAAAGAGAATATCAGCAATTTCTAACTCCATCATTAGCGGTAAGAGATGTAAATCAGATGATTTTTATAATCCATTGCAGTAGCTACCCTTCATGACAAATTTTGTTGCTCTTCTTTGAATGAGTTCCAGACACTTTATATCCATCAACAAGTGTGGATGCCAATTATGACCGAACAATAGAGCAACTGAGAGCGTACAAGGGATGTATACAGGTAGCGTTTAGCCAATACCGACATGGAGTTTAGAAAAACTCTGCGAAGCCTAGCATTTTGTAAGCTTTGGATGTGATCAGCTGATAATGCAGTCGCCGCCGTAAGTTGGCTGATACAATCAATCCAAGATCCTTTCCTGTGGATTTATAGAAATTTCTTTGCTATTCATACTGTAGTTGCACATTACAGGGGAGTGGCCAGTAGAACAGAGCATTTTTCTTCATTAACAGACAGATTCCAAGTGTGGCACCACTCAGAGAGACTTGTAAGGTCACTCTGGAGAAGTATGCAGTCTTGCAGAGAAGAAATTGGCATAAAACACTTGGCATCATCAGCAAAAAGCATGATTTTACAAAATGAAAATGTAGAAGGAAGATCATTTATAAAAACAAGAAATAAAAGAGGACCAAGAATGCTGCCCTGAGG